>VWPU01006330.1:0-225824 GCA_013398955.1 Callaeas wilsoni
CCTGTCCAAACCGAGACAACTAGATCCATAGGAGCTTTCAGGATAGGAAGTGGATCCCAGCTAGATCCAGAAATGAAAGTAACATCAAACCACTTAATTCAGCTGCTGAAATGATGGTACTTCTGTTTATGCACAGAAACCGGACTCTAGAAATCAGATCAATTCGACAAGTGCAAATGTTGACATCCACAAATGTCTAAATAGATTTTCACTCAGGAAACAAATTCCACCCAAGTGCACCACTGTAGTCAGCAAAAGCTTTTTATGAACAGTCTATAAATTACTTCAACAACATACCTAAGTAAGCCCTTGTTGGAGTATGAGATAGGACCAAGTAAATAATTACTGGCCTCACAACTGGATTCTTTTTCCTCCATACAACAAGAAGGAACATTTGTAGGTGGCTTAAGAACCCTTGATAATACTCGTTCAAGCAGAGTATGTTGGCTAATCAGAGAAGTAATTAGGATTTCAAAGTACCCTGTCTTTCTCATGCTAAAACATTTTAAAATGGTTGAAGGGTTTTTTTTTGAAATTAAATCTTTTGCCAACAATTTATCAGAAATTTTCAGAGCACAATAAAGTAATAAAATCCAGTCATGCCCTTGAGATATTCCCGTGCTTTATGCTGTGGGAACACAGGAATTAGTAGAGGATCTCACTATTTCTGTAGCACATGCACTGTGGTTTCCACATACTTCTTCCAAAGAAGATCTGAGATCTGGTGTTTTCTATCATTTGTGAAAAATCATTGTCAAAAGTCTGGAGTCATTTAGCTCAGTAGACTCATCTCCATCTCATCTCCCCTCCCATGATTAATCTTTCACATCTTTAAACAAATTGATTGATTTTGGATACAAATTTATCATAATTCCATTGCTCATAGCAAACCTGAATAGAAGTCTCCCTTGCCTATCTCAATATCTTTGTCATGGTAGGAGAAGAAAGGACAAGAGAAGCCTAGAGGGAAAATCCAAAAACGTGTTGGAGGAAAATAGAATGAACCATGGTGTATATATTAGGTCTGATCTTTTACTTACAATAACAGACACAATCCAGTTCAACAGCACACCTGGATGTAAATAGCCAAAAGCAATCTGGGTTGTTCTGCTCTGTGATTTTAATTCAGGTTCAATACTTGTTCTGAGAATTAATCTCATTAAGATAAGTATAGCAGCTAATTGTACCAATAATTTGCCAAATATTTTCAAAGGCAATAGTACATCCTTGGTATGGATTATTTGGCAGAACCATAGAGGAGGAATTGTCTGAGCTTGCATACATGGATTCCTCAGGAAGAAGGATATGACACTACTTAATCACCAGCTGTGTATTTTGGGTTGCTGGATTCATTTTTCTGTCCTGCCGCAACTTAAATATCATGTTTTGAGCCTAGTTTTCCCCAAAGGAATGTTGACACTGCCAGGTTCCGATGTTTTACCTCTTGTTATGAACATACCCCTGCAACTGATGAACACCTGGCTCTTAAATTCATTCCCCCAGCAGTCTCTGAAGATTAGTCCACAACGTTATGGACATTATAATGGACATTATCGATGTAAAGGAAAGTTGAACTGCATCAATTACATTGCATTCGCCTTATACACTTAGTGTTGTAAGTCACTACATACCTGAAAAATTAAATATAATTAAGCCTTTCCTGAAAAGTTTGAACGCAGTTTTACTCATCAGTTTCATCATCTTCACAGGTCAGCAGCAAGCCTTGTCTGCCTGTGTGGTTATGAACACGAGGATTGATTTTTCAGTGCTGAGGAACAATAAATATTACTGAAAAACTGTTCCCACAAACACACACTGTCCCTAAATTTGTAATTTTAATCTATTGCAAAGGGGAAAAGTGAAAAATATGACTAAATGTGATGAGGCAATGATGACACAATAGGAACTGGGAGAGAAAGCACCGTCCTCAGTCAGCACACTAACTTCCTGGCCACTGCTTGGTGCTCCACAGCAGAACAGGAATTGTCGTGAAGACACAACGTGCTGTTGGGCACAGCACAGAGGGGAGGCTCAGGGGGCTGACAGGAAACTTCACGTGCCAGATAGTGAAGGCCTGCTGAGGTTACTTCAGGTTAAGCTGCTGTGGTGAACTGTGGGGACTGTCCACTGGTCAGGAGTTCAGTCTCTGTGGAAGGACCAGTCTATGGGCTGCAAAACCGATTCCTGAGGGGAATGGAATGGAATGGAAAGAGCAAACTGACTGCTGAGGATGTTGGGTGTGCTTGTTTGTACGCACCCTTCCTTTCTATGCCTTCTCTGCAATGCCAGCTTAGCTGTCGGAAACAGGTCTGCTTTAAAATGAGACCAGGGCTCAACTGGAGTATCGTTTTTAAAAGCACCTAGGAAACATGTTCTGTCTCCTACAGGTCCCAGTGCTAATGTCTCCGGAGATTTTAATGGGAATCTTGCATTATTTCAGTGTTTCAGTGCGACCAAAAGGAAATACTTTGGAAAGCCTCATTTTGTGGAGAAAAAAAAAAAATCTGAGATTTGGACTTGTTTCAATTTGGAGTGACTCCACATGTTAAATTCTTGGAATTTCCTGTAGGAAATACCATTTTTCAACCAGAGGGTAAGACGAGGCTCATTGGCAGTAGAGCATGAAGGAGCCTCTGTGTCACCATCTTTGTTTTAGTCATTCTTCAGACAAATTGAAGTTTGCCAGAACTGTAAGTAAGAAGACCCATTTATTTCGTACAAACCACAGACTTCCAGGTGTTGTGGCTTTCAGTCATTACCAATCTTTCCATTTACAAAGGCAAGAGGCAATCTCTAGTATACTTCAATCTATCTCATGTACAGCTCCACAAAAATCTCACAGACAAACCTGAGAAGACTATATTTTCTGTGTTTCTTTATTCCTTAAAAGCAGAATAGTTGTTTTTCAGTTTGGTCAAACCCTAGAACTGATTCACAGGTAAATTGAGATTATTCCAAGAATGCCAAGTATTCAAAAAGTAATTTAATAGATTCATGAGCAGTTTCTAAGGAAAATGGGGAAGTCTTTATTTAGGATTAACCTTACCCAGGCTGATGCTGGTGACATGTTGCATTCTTGAGGTCCTTTGGGATGAAGGCACTAAGCAACTGGAACAATTATATGCAGTGGAAATATGTGCTTTACACGTAGATTGGCAGATACTGTACTCTCATGTCTGAATATATTTCTCCATACTGGTTCAGCTCATAACTTATAATGAACATTTTTTTATTCTTTCTTACTAGCATATGTCTGCTTTTATCTCATCCATTACTGGCACATGTATCCTCACAACATTATACCACAGCGGCCATTTTAGTATAACAGATGGGCAAGAGGATTATTTGTCTTGATACTTCATTCAGAAACCAAGTTTTGTTTATATTTTGTATTGACATTAAAAAGCTTTTCAACCAATGGGGGTTTTCTTTTGAGTTAGTTTCATTTTATTTTATTTTTAGTGATCCAAAAAGGCATACTCTTTTTTTTTCCCACTTCAAGACAGAATGATAGCACTGCCTGGGGGTTACCCATAGCAGTAAGCTAACTTCTAACACAAATCACACACAAAGGCTGATGAAGATGAGATGCAAAATTGCTACTGTAACATTGAAAATAAAACTTAAACATGAGATTCAAAGGCTGCCTGCTTGATAATACAACGGGAAAAAAGAAAACCTTATTACGAAAAAAAGCTATTGGAACTATTCAAAGCCAGGGAATGAAAAAAAAAACCCAAAGCAGATTTGTCAAAAACTAAAATGGATTTTTCAGATTTATCAGATACATTTTTTTAAACTTTTATACTAGAATCAAACAGGCAGACAAAGCAGGGAATATTTTACTGCTTTGGAGAGGGATGTACAGTTTAGGGTATGGGGCTTCTGACTGCATGTGGTCTGTCTATATGTGGTCTGTCTCCCTTCCTTTGAAGCACTGAAAGTTTATGCTTCAGGTATGGATGACGTGATGATCAGGCAAATTCTCTTCATGGTGAGTAGAGCTATTGTCCCTCTTCGCTGAAGGTAGGACCTTCTTTGCCCTTGCCTTGTTCAGGTTTTCCCTCTTTTAGCAACCCCTGTACAGTAATAAAGCAAGATTACTGAGCTTAACAAGGATCTGCAAAAAGAGGTTCATATTCCTGGAGTTTGCAGTCCTCAGTGAACACATGAATCAAAGTAAAGTTTTGCTGCCCAAGTAATAGTGTGGCTGGAATGTAGCACTGGGGGATTGATATCCCTTAGGTTAAACAACTGACACCAATTGAAAGGGTGAAATCTGAATTGAGATGCACAAGTTTAAAGTCAATATGTTGCAGAAACCTCTGATTTGGGGGTTAGATCTGCCAAATTTTCCACTTTCCATACTGGGACTGAAGTCAGAAATGTTATTAACTCTGATCTTGGGTGGTCACTTACAGCAATTTCTATGTAACTGAAACTTAAACCCCTTTTTGAGTTCATTCAGTTCACGAAAATATCAAGACTGACATTATTGAGAAGTATACTAAAAAATTGTTGATAACTCAGATAATTCCCATTAACAGTGAAACAGTAAATTCAGGTTTAGATGCCGATCAGAAGAATTTAGTAGCATCTAGAAAAGCTAAAAACATCTGTGTGGACAATTTAACCCTCCATCTATAGTTACATAAAGAGTTTCCCCATAAACATATATGTAAACTAAGACTGGAAACATGCTAACCTGTACTTTACATTGCAGCATTCCTTCCAAAAGAGAAACAAAATATACTTGTTTTTTCTCTGTTTTCTTATACAGAACAACTGAAGTAGAGAGTAGAAAAAACAAAACACCTGCATTTATAAATTACACAGAGATTGTTCTTCATGGAAAGTTTCCAACATTCATGTCACAGAACTCTACTATCTGGAATATATCGTGAATAAAGTTTGTTCACAAAATATGATAAAGCAGCTAAGTAGGCTGCAATTTCATTTTCCTGATAATATTACTATAACAGATAAAAAAAAACCCTCAACATTTTTACGTTTTCCCTCATTTCTTTTGTTTAATTTTAGGTCTTTAGTGGGCATCAAAACAAACATATGTGAACCTAAGTATTTGTACTAGTAAACTTTCAAATGTTGCTATTCCCCTGACATTCCAATTACTTCTCAAAAGTTTGGGTTATCTAAAAATGTTTCTGTTTGATTCATCTGCTCCCCCAACCTTTTCTGATTTTCTGGATTTCCTGGTTATTCAACTGAGCACAAATTGCTGTTCATACAGATGCACTGCCATGATTTCTGATTTGCAGGCTGTCACTCCCATTAATAACCTACTAGGCTGTCATGCTGTCATTCCTTGTTGCTGCAACGATTTATTTCAAACATAGGGGCTGATTCATGAAGAATAAAAAAAGCAGTTGTCCTGTTTTACAGGAACCTCAAAATATTTATGCAGAAAATGTGTGAAAAGCACACACACCGTTTTTATTGTGAAGTATGTGATTGCTAAATACTCAACTTGTTTTCCTGTGAGAAAAGAGAAAGAATATAGACTCCACTCCATTTTTTCTATATGAAAATGTAATGCTTTTAATAAAATCTTCTCCTTGTAAAATATCTGAAGTTCGCTTCCAGAGCTATGATATGATAAATCCCCAGGATGATGCAATGGCTTTAAAACTGATATCAAAGCTGATTTTAGGGGGTTTTTTTTTTTCATTTCTCACTCTGTCTTTCCCAAAAGTATTAATGGCAGCTATATTAGCAACAAGAAACAAAAGTATATCAGTGTCCTCCAGTCAATTTTTTTCCTTTCCTCATTCAGAAGCACTTGGCCAAATTTCAGTCTTGATGATAGAGGTGCAGCTTTATTGCCTCTTACAGGCTTGTGCTTTCAGAAAAGACAAAACAACGTGACCCATTGGATTCTCTGTTCAATATCCCTCTGTGCTGTTGGACTGCTGCACAACTGGGAATGGTCACATAATTTTCAGAATGGGAAAATGCTGCTGATGAATAAACCAGCACATGCATCCACACAAAGCAGAAAATGAACTGGGACTGAACCAATACTTGCAGAGGTTTTGACCCATTGGCAGGTGTCCAGGGACTCCCCTGTCCCTGTGGGTTGGAGGCAGACAGCTCTTTGACAGGTGATGCTGGTGACTGTGGGAGAGCAGGGCAGGTCTCCTCTGCTGTGCCTTCTCCCCCAAGAGCTTCACCGCACATTGTGGGCATCACACCGGGATGTCTGTCTCAGTGGCAGTGGGGCTGGCCAGCCAGCCCCCTCTTGAAACACCTTGTCCCAGCATTTGCCATTCAGCTCACATAACCACAGCGTTTCAAGATGGAGCTGCCAGGAGCTGAGCTCCTGCACTTTTTCAACTGCCAAGGCCCGACAGTTGGCACATCTCCCAAAGAAACAGGCAGAAGAAGGTTTCTGAAGAAGGAAAAGAAATAGGAGAACAACACAGGATGCTGATGTAAATCAAAAGTGGGAGAGAAGATGAATGTGGAGGCTGTTTGGATCTCAGCTGCAGTTCTGGCTCCTGGTTTCCCATTTTTCCCCTGTCATCCCTGAGTTGCTTCTTTGCAGCCCAGACCTGCACTGTTCAAGCCGTGCAAAAGTTTCTGCTCCCCTTCTGTTCCTCTCCCCACATCTCTCACTAGGCAGCCTGCTCCTGGTGCTGCCTACATGGCTGCTAAGGAGCGAACTACTCTAAAAGAACTATGTAAAATACTTAAATCATTAGGCTGACTTTGTACATCATAATTTAAACCAATATATTAAAGAGGCAGTCTCCCAATTACGGCATTATTGTTATCTTCCATAAGGCTTACACATTAACCCAACTGAAAATTTGTCCCTGCCAAACAGTATCAGGAGCCAGTCCCAAACCTGTCAATGCCATAGTATTTTCTAAATTGATGCTTAATTAATGAAGTATGATAGCAACAGGTTCTCTCTCTCCTTTTTTAATTTGATCTCCATGGCATTATAGGAACCTAAAGCTTCCACTAGGCATATATTCCTACCGTTTCCTTGTCAGAGGAAATGTATATTCATTTCAGACTTGCGGAGGCAATTACAGTAGCCACCAGTTGCCTACAGCAGCTAATCAAAGTGATAACCTGCAAGTTCTCAACTCCCCATGAGACAGCCCACTTGCCTCCAGCTGATGAATGCCAAAAGAGCAGCATGGGCCTACCAGTAATGACACCATCATCTAAGGCAAGTTTTTAACTAACCCATGGTTTTATAAAGACTCTATTAATGTCTCATAAAAAGAGGTCTAGATAAAACATTCTAATAAGAATTTTTTTAAAGGGAAATACCAGCGCTGATGTAAATGTCCATTCTAAAATACTAAGCTGATATTTGCCTACTTGTAACCTTTGCACTTCCCATGTTCTGAAAAGTGACTAAGCCTTCCCTGAGCATTTTCAAGCATCTGACTAACCTCTGACTGATGTGCTATCATGTCCTTGCGCATGTCCAGCCACACAGTCAGGCACGTGCTTCATGTTAAACAAACGCACAATTCCACCAGTTTCAAAAGAGGCTTAAATTTAAATGTCTAGAAGCACCATAGGAAAGTGGGCTATAATGCTGCTGGAAAGTAGTATTCCATATTTTTAATTTAGACATTAATTGGTGTTGCCTACAACTGCAATAAACAAAACAAATTTTAGAAGTAGAAGAAAACAGCACTTATAAATAGCTCATAATTAATTACTAGCAGAAGGGATTCACCACATTGGTAGGAAACATTTAGATTCTTCTGCATGACCAGTCCCTTGCTTTTGCTGGAATTTTATTATTTACAACATAGGCATACTTGGCAACAATATGACCCCCTTCACAATCTGCCACTCTATTAGTGAGAAAAGCAGCATTAAAGATACACACTATATTTTTGCTTTATTCCATCAGCATATTTCAGAGTGTTCGGTGTATAGAAATTTATAGTAAAGAGAATTTAAATATTTGAAGACTGCTTCTCTGACGTTTACTTGTTTCACTGTAACAGGCTTTGTGAACCAAAAAAACCACAATTTTGTGGTCTCATTAAGATTCTCTAAAAAAACAAATTTAAAAAAATGGCACAGAACCTCCTTCACCCTGAAATATAAGAGCTCCCCAAATGAAGAAATTCTCTGTGGCTGTGCTGTTACTTTACTAGAGCTCTTAAATACGGGATTTCTCTTTAAGGCTTCTGGCCAGGTTTTGACATTGAATTTTGGGATATTCTAATTAGCTGTGGTCCCAAAGGAGGCATTCCTGGCTTCTTCCCTGCATAGTTGGGAGTCCTGAAGGACTCCAGGCTGCAGGCTGCAAAGAGAGCAGGTTAAGTTTGTACATTTCCTACTCGCGCCGCTATCATTATCCAGGGAATGGACTTCTGCTTTACTATTTCCTAGTCTCATTAAAAAGTTGGTGAGCTTTTAAAGGCTGCAGTTTCCAGTTTTTAGGACTGTCACCGACTGCAGTGGTCATTTCGTGCTTTGAAAGACACACATCATCATGCTATCATTATTAGTTGCTTGCACTTAGCACTCAAAGGTCCTGAACAGGGCCAGCCCAGAATTTGGAAACATCCTCCATCTGGTGACGGCCACACTGGGAACTCAGGCTATGCATAGCTGGAAGATCACACCAACTGAGTCATGTAAGCAACACCTATCTTTTTCTCCAAAACAAATCTGAGTACAAATAATTAATCTTAATTTGAAAAATTAAGATTAAAAAATCTTCCATCACTTTTCTCTCTGAACAGCACTAAGACAGCAGGTACTCATCCAGGGCCAGCCTGCACACTCAGCTCTTCTATAGCCCCAGGGAGGCAAAACCAGAGGTGAGGGGACAAGCAATAAGCTCAGGCTCTACATCCAGGTCATGAGCTCATCCTCCACAGAGAGGTGTCCACACAAGTTTTGGACTTCAGCAAAGCTTTTGGTACTGTCTCTCACAATATTCTTCTTGGATAAAATATCCAGCACATAGTTGGATTAACATATCATGTGATGGGTGAGCAACTGGCTCACGGGTAAGGCGCAAAGGGTTATAGTGAGTGAGGTGACATCAGACTGGCAATCTGTCACTAGTGGGGCTCCATCCTCAGCCCTGTGATTTTCAATATCCTCATTAATGACTCAGACACAAGACTGAAGGAATACTAAGTAAGTTTGCCAACGACATAAAATTGGGAGGAACTGTCAATTCCCTCCAGAGCAAAGAGACCTAGACAAATTAGAGGACTGGACAATCACCAACCATATGAAATTTAGCAAGGCCAAGTGCTGGATTCTGCGCCTGTGACAGGGGAACCCTGCTTGTATGTACATACTGGGGAATGTGAGGACGGAGAGCAGTCCTGTGGAAAGGGACCTGGAGGTCCTGGTCAATGGCAAGTTGAATGTGAGTCAGCAGTGTCCTGGCAGCCGGGAGGGCCAACCCTGCCCTGGGGTGCATCAGGCACAGCATCACCAGCGGGGCAAGGGAGGGGATTGTCCCACTCTGCTCTGGGGCAGCCTCACCTCGAGTCCTGTGTGCAGTTTTGGGTGCCACAATATAAAAAAGACATTAAATTATTAGAAAGCATCCAAGGGAAGGCTATGAGAATTTTGAAGGTTCCTGAGGGGAAGCCAAATGAAGAGCAACTGAGTTTGTTCAGTCTGGAGGAGATGGAGGGGAGACCTCATTTGGACAATGCTTTTAGGTACATGGTGTGGTTCTTGGGGTGTCCTGCACAGGAGCAGGAGTTGGGCTTGATGATCCAGATGGGTCCCTTCCAACTCAGTATATTCTATGATTCTATGGAGATTGCCTGGCACCAGGGCTGCTCTGCTCGCTGAAACACTCGTGAAGAGGCTCTGTTTGAGACAAAGCAGTATATAACTGATGCTGTAGTGCTGGATATTTCACTCTTTTAAGAGATTACTGGGAATAATGAACAGAAGCCAGGTATGTTGGTTGAAATGAAATGACAAACCCTTTAATTAATAGATAGCAGACATCCTTACAGGAACAAATATGTGTTACACATGTATGCAGCTTTTCACCAGTGGCCCCTGATAGACCAGCCGTTTCTGAAGCCCAGACACTCTTTGATTGTCCTACTTTCATGATTTGGAACTTATTTTGTGGGGTCATGATGGACCTGGCTATGAATTCATGTTTAGTCAGAGAGATATCTTGTGAGGGAACCCCATTTGATAGGATGATATGACAAGGTTTTTGCTGTCTTTTCATTCCATTAGGAGCTTTTCTCAGCCATCCTGAGGCTTACCTCAGTTTTTGTCTCCAAGTTTCTCTGTCTTCAACCTCAGACTTTTTCCTGTTTCTCCAGTTTCCACCAATTTTGAATACAGTTAAGTAGGAAAAATCATACAGAAATAGACTTTTTTTACTAAGAAGCCCTGGTTTATTTTCATGGTACAGTCAGCATGAAGGATTTTCTGCTGCTTTTGAAGGCAAAAGCACATTTCTAAAATTTTTCATCCTCTCAGAACAACATACTGTAGCTCACATGTCAGAGGACAATCTGGCTAGTTTGGGAATAGAAGCTTAAAATTGCTTGGAAAGAGGGACATATCTGTGAAGATCTTGACATTTCAGTTTTTGCATTTCAAACTTCAGCAAAACAAATATAAACAAAGACTCAGAACTGCAAACTTCAAAATGTTTTGATCCACCTTTTGAGGTATTGGATAACTGAATTCTATCTGCAGGAACAAACTCACTTATAAACATTTTACATGAAATGTAAGAAGGTTGTAGTTTCAGAGTTGTGAAACAAATCTGAAGACAATTTAGAAGCAAGAGAAGCAGAATTTGCCCTGTATAATCTCTGTTACAAATAATCATGCCAAGTAAGGAATGGCTTTCCTTCCTTGGAGACAGAAATACCTTTTGTGACTGCATTTATTTGATCTGAGACACTGGGAAACAATAACTAAAATAGTTCTCACATTTGTAGTTCTACAGGCACTTTCCAGAATCAAGTTTAGATTTTCTCACTTTAGCAAGTATGAAATAAGAAAACGACCCTCTGTGTTTCAGATATCTATTGAAATGGGGTGGCATTTTTAAAACCTAATTTCATTTTCCTCCAATAGTACAAGGAGATGACACCCAACAGATTATGCTAGCTGTCAGCCTTACACAACCATATCTGTAGACTTCAGACAATTATCTGTAATCAATAGCTGTAGCATCATGGTGATAAAATTATAGTACTTACATATAATTACACTTACATTCAGATATAACCAGTTCCATTCAGAGCATATGTCAATGGAGTAAATCATGGTAAGTCTGTAATTCTCAAAAGAGAGGAGGGAAGGTCAGATCCATGTTCTCCGAGAAATTCAGCTCAGGAAGAACTTTCCTTTTCAGTTAATCTTCTAATGTTCTTTTAGCTTTTAAAAGAAACTTTTCTGGATAAAGCCTTTGCAGAAGTACCCTTGCTAATCTTATACACATAACTCTTTATTTTTCTAATAAATAAATTTCTTACAATTATATGCATATGAATGAACATAATGTAATTTATCACATGCTGATTCTGTTACTTAAAGTCAGAAATTAGTGGACAGTCTTGAATTCACAATTGCTTGTAAATTCTCCAAGATGAATTTTTCATGTCAGTATAAAAATAGGCCTTTATTATGTCTTTCATTTTGTGCTTTCTCCGTTCCATTTCAATACCATCTCTGTGTTCCTTTTCTGTTCTCCTTTTATTCTTTCATTTCCTGGTCCTCTATTCATTCTGTGTTTCTCCTTTATTTCTTTCTCCTTCTACTACTTTTGATTCTTAGCATTGATCTTGGAGATAGAATTCTGTGCTGATAAGGTGTTTGTATTTGTTTAAAAAGACTTCTGCTCTATTACTTCCCTCCCCCTATCCCCCATATAAAGACACTTTAATACCTTGGTTCTGTTACAGATCCTGACTTCAGTAGTTACAGGACTTTTCCCTACATAATGAAATCCTGAGTCCTAGTCACCCTGCTGTTAGGAAAGGGGAAAAAGGAGACCCTTAAAAAAATCCTAATATGCAGCTCTCTGGGCATGTTTTGCACAGGTCACCACTCATGTTTAAGTACATGTACTGGTTTGAAGGCAAAACCAGTGAGAAACTCCAACTCAGCAGTACAGTTTAACAGGAAAACTAAAATAAATGCAATAATACAAAACAGAAACCACTGACAGAGTCAGGATACAACTCGACACCCTTTCAGTCAGGGTGTTGGTAGCAGTCCAATAAAAGGGTGGCTGCAGTCCTCCAGAGTTCTGCTGAAGATGGTCCTGTTGAAGCAGTGATCCTGTAGAAAAGGTCTGGTCTTCACCTGAAGGTCCAGTGGTAGCTCTTGTCCTCTGGGAATCCAGTAGGTAAGGGCTGCTTCTGGTGTTTGAAATCTTAGCTTATATTCAGGATGGGATGCTTGGTTCCTCCCTCTGGGCAGAACATCTCACAATGGGAGGATGTAATTTTATCAGTCATCTGATGAGACTAGATGGCCCACTAACAGGAGATATCCTCCTAGAGGGAGGATGGGTCATGGGAGAGATAAGGAACCCTGCCCCACCTGGTTTCGACAGCCGGCCCATTAACAGAAGATAGTCCAGAGAGAGGAGGCAAGGGACACAGCCCCACTTGGTTTTAACAGCTCCTGAAGATGGTAATAGAATACAATGCAACCCAGGACAGTACATTAAAAACCAGATCTGTGCAAGCAGTAACAGGTGGGAAATGAAAGGTATTGTGGAAGGACTGACAGGATCAGTCCTTCTTCCTTTTATGATTTACATGTGCAGGCTGCTGGTAAGAGTTTCTCCTTTTCCTAGAAGAAGCACCTTTCTCAAAAAGTCCAGTGTTTATGGTGAAAGTTTCAAATTTTTACAGTTTTCTTTACAAAGAATAGTGTTTAATCATATCATTTTACACAGACATACGTAGTTTTTCCTAGCCAGCACTACCTGCAGCTGAGAAGATTAAAGCGGTGAACATTGATGGGGAAGCTATTTTGGGTATAGCTATGAAGAATTCAAGTCTGTTCTTCCTACTGGCATTTCTGAGTCAATTTTAAACAGGTGCCTTGGTCCTGCCAGCAGCACAAAGGCTTCTCTCCTTCTCCCATGTCCTTTGCAACCCATACAGGACTTGGTGCTGCAAATGTGGCAGTACGGGCAGGACACAGGACAGCACAGGCTGCAGCAGACTGCACCTGCTGGCTACCTCCTGTGGGTCCCATGGGCTTAGACTGAGCATGTTCTTGTCCTGGAGAGTATGAGAACAGAAGACAAGAGACAGCTTACCTATGGCATGCTTCCAAAACCTCTCCTTGCAAATTGTCCTGAGAAAATCGACCCTGACCTGATACAGGAGTGAGGGTCACTGCCATTATTCCTATGTCAGATTTCAGGTGGTTAATATAAAATCTGCAGTATTTCCTGAAGCTGCAGCACAGAACTACTATCAAAGTGAGTTTAGGCACTTAAAGCTTACAAAATGAATATTTTAGACAAAGATTTCCTTTTGGGAAAATAGGTCATGTCCTAAAAGCCAAGGATAGTCAGAAGATGGTCAACACCTCTTAGAATACAGCCTGTAACTCCTAAAGTTCTTGCTTAAGAAATAATGTGCAGCCAGACAAACAACTAGAGCTGTCAGAACCTAAAAATCTGATTTATGAGAGATTTTAATTTTCTTTTTTCTTGACTCTCTTCTTCACTAACTAGAAGTAAAACCAAGGCAATCACACCATAATTATAGCTTTGATCAGTTCTCTGCTGAAGACAAAAATGGTTCTATATAGGTCACTTTCTGATATCTAAGAGTGTCAAAACAGATTTATATGACAATAATATCAATCTAAAATCATCCATGGCATGCATACACAAAACCTGCAACTATTTCAGGTATTGTCACTAATCACTTATTACATATTTCCTTACAAACTGTTCTTAAATTATATTTATTGTCTTATAATTAGTAGTACTAACAGCGTATAATATCAATAAGGTCATTAAATATGTAAACAATAAATGATAGCAATATTAATGCCACTAAGTAGCAATGCTTGACAGCATCATGCATATTCAGTCAGCCTAAGACTGTATTTCTCTGCACTTTGACAGCCAGACATGGAATAGTGCCAGTCACTGGTTTAATGAACATCAAGATGAGTGCAGAAGTTGAAAAGTTAGTTAGTAGTTGGTTAAAAGAAAAAAAGCAAAGCTAACGAAATAAGTGTGTCCTAATTCCTTCATAACTAATTTGTGGACTTTTTCGATCCTTTTTTTACACATCTGTTCTACATGCTCATCCCCTTTTCCTGGACAAGCAGGGATACTAAGCTTCCTTACTGTATCACCCAAACTGGTGGACTTAGCTAGTTTGCTATGAGAGCTGGAATGATAGATTTGACCTCTAGATTGCATAAAGATAAATCAAAGACAAAGAATTAAAAAGTAAGTAGATTGGATATTTTAATAGCTTTTTTTCCTTTTTCCAAAATTCCTTTGGAGAGGGTCAGATGGGATTTTTTGTTTTTCTAATGGGCGTTCTACACTCTGCACAGATTTGCTATCTTCCAAATTTGACTGGCACTATTGGAGAGGCTAGCTAAGGACTGAAGGAAAACAAATGATTTGCAAACCAATGGAAACCTTGTCGAAGCTTTGCATTAGGTGTTATATTGACTTTACCTCTTCAGGTAGAGGGGATATATAAAGATGCCTTTATACTTACAGATGGATATGAAGTGTTTCATTTTCCTTGTCTCTCCATCTTAGAAGACTAGAAATCTGTTCTAAAATGAAAATGGAAACTATTTGTCAAAGAAAGTACAACACCACCTTTTTGCCACAACTAGGACTGCACATTGAGAGGGACTATGCACTCCTTAACATTTGGGATGTGATTCTGAAATATACTGGCTCTTTTAAAGCTGTCATGACTTGTCCATTTATTCCAGAACTAAAGAGAAAAGCCATGGGAATTTCTTTTTCCAGACTTTTCTTCCCATGTGTCCCAAATTAATGACTGTTGTCTGTTTAGCCCTCATTGCTTGCAGTACTGGGAGTCCTGCCCTGTTATAGATCAGCTCCTCCATAAAAATTAGCCCCATATGGATTGCCCTAAACTCCACCACCGTGGCAGGTGCTAAGAGGGTTTTTGGTCACTTCGCAATTAGATTTTCCAAGCTCGGGAGGTTTTAGGTCAAATCCAACAACATTTAATGATGAAGCAAAACTAAACACACTTTAGCTGCTCTGCACCCAGGCTACTTGTGACACTTTGCGGGACACAGCTAAACTCCATGCAACAGTATTAACTGCATCCCAAAAAATCTTTGATGTCATTCTGCTCTGTTTAACAAGAAAGGCGTGTATATGCATTCTTATCCGTGATGACAGTAACAATGCCATATCTGATGGGTTCAGCTAAGATTGTCTTCAGCTGTGTTACTATCCTGGGAAAAATAGTGTATGCTCCTTGGTCCGACAATGGATAAATCTACACACAGCAAAAAAACTGCGACTCCAGGCCTATCCCCCCACATTGCCAGAAGAGGCTTACTGCTGTCGTGCCCAGACCGTGTGATTTGAATTCCACCATGATAAGATGACTGATGATCCCAGTGGACAACAAACTGACCATGAGCCCGCAATGCACCCTTGCAGCAAATAAGGCCAACATCATCCTGGGATGCTGTACGAGGAGTGCTGTTAGCAGGTCGAAAACAGTGAACCTCTCCCTCTACTCAGCACTGGAGAGACACCCTGGAATGCTATGTCTAGCTCTGGGATTCCTAGCTTAAGTGAGACATGGATACCCAATGGAAAGGAATGAAAAAGAGGGAGCCGGACTCTTACTAGTGGTGCCCAGTGAAAGAATAAAAGACAATGGACACAAATTAAAATATTGGAAATTCAATGTGAATACAATAAAACATTTTTGTACTGTGAGGATGGTAAAACTTTGGGAGAGTTTGCCTGAAGAGGTAGTGGAGTATCCATTCTTGAAGATGTGCAAAGCCCTATTGGACTTGGTCCTGGGCAACTTGTGCTTGAGGTCCATGCTTGAGCGAAGGGGTTAGACTAGACAAGATCAGAGGTTCCTTCCCACACAACAATTCTGTGATTCTATGAAGACCCTCAGGCTGAAGAAGAAATTAAATTTGAGCTTATGTCTGGTCCAAGTGTGCCAACTACTAAGCACAGTACATTAAGTAAAATGCTGTACTGCTGAAAAATTATACTTCACAGAATTTCACAAAATAAGCTGGCTTGGAAGGGACCCACAAGGATCATCAAGTCCAGCTCCTGGTCCTGCACAGAACAGCCCCAATAGTCAGACCATGTCCCTGAGAGTATTGTCCAAATGCTTCTTGAACTCTGGCAGGCTGGTACTGTGACCTGTTCCAGTGCCCAGACACCTTCTGTATGAGAACCCTTTTTCTAATCTCCATCCTAAACCTCCCCTGACACAACTTCAGGACATTCCCTCGGGTCCTCTCACTGGTCACCGCAGAGAAGAGATCAGTGCCTGCCTCTTCTCTTCCCCTTACCAGGAAGTTGTAGACTGCAATGAAGTCTCTCTTTAGTCTCCTCTTCTTCTGTCCATTTTGAACAGACAAGATGACCTCAGCTGCTCCTCATACAACTTCCCCTTAAGGTCCTTCACCATCTTCATTACCTTCCTTTGAATACTCTCTAATAGTTTAATATTTTATCTTGTGGCACCAAAACTGCCCCCACGATTCGAGGCGAGGCCGCCCCAGTGCAGAGCAGAGTGGGACAATCTCCTCCCTTCTCTGCTGGCGATGCTGTGCCTGATGCCCCCCAGGACACAGTTGGACCTCCTGGCTGACAGGGCACTGCTGACTGAGATTCAACTTTCCATTGACCAAATCCCTTTCCATGGCACTGCTTTCCAGCATCTCATTCCCCAGTCTGTACATACATCCAGGATTGACCCATCCCAGGAGCAGAATGCGGTACTTTCCCTTTTTGAACTTCAATTGTTGATATATACATATAGGCTGAGGAGGAAACACTTCCCAGCAGTCCAGACCTTATTGGATTCTTTGCATTTCCTAATTTTCTTCCTACATTGCTTATCTTCCCTGTACATCATGGCTACTATTGTGGATCCCATTCTGAGGTCTTAGTCCTCTCAACTTATTGTGGAAGGAAATCTGCATGTCCATCTCAATGCTATGGATCCTCTAGGTAGCTGGACCTCTGAATTATAGGATTTCATTCTGGAAATTGTTCAATTTGCTACAAAATACCCATATGCATCTGGTAATTTTGCTCCTTCAAAGCACATGAACATAACAGTAAATCCTGATAATGCAAAATCCAGCTACTGCTTGGAGGAGAAGCTAAGGCTTTCACACCAGATACTTCATATTTTCTCATCAGCATTCACTTGTTCTTGGCAGCCAGAACTGACCTATGCACCAGGAATACTTCACATGATAATGAGAAGCACTACCAAGTGACAGGCACACCTGAGTTAACCAAGATTATGGATTAGGCTTCAAATATTTGGGCTTGATTTTTCTACTGATAGAAGACATCTTGAAATAAAATTTTCAATAAAGAATACAATTACAAGATCGTTGCTCCAAAGAATACCTAGAAACACTACAACTGAAATTAGTTAGTAACATGGGTCTGTTCTTCTCAATGAGGTATATCAAAGAGTTACAATGCAAGTGAGAACAATTCTCAGATTCAATCCAAATACCAAATCCTTTCTGAAGATCGGACTCTTGAATGACTTAAATAAAATTAACTCATCCTTTATCTCTTCCTTAAGACTGGCTGTTTACAGATTTCCTTAATAATGCTTCCTAGCTGCGAGCTATTAAACAAATACTGTCTATCACCCCATCCCAGGACCTATTTGCTCCTTT
The DNA here is from genome assembly GCA_013398955.1 of Callaeas wilsoni. NCBI lineage: Eukaryota > Metazoa > Chordata > Aves > Passeriformes > Callaeidae > Callaeas > Callaeas wilsoni. The sequence continues at coordinate 17,905 of VWPU01006330.1, forward strand.
TGAGGATGCTTGTGTTACAACAGGTGAGCTCCAAGATCCACTCCATCCATTCTTTATTCCTGAACTATAAACTTTGGTGGCGTTCAGGGACAGTTTTAGGTCTCCAGACAAGGTGATTTCATTTCTTTTAGATTAAATTTTTCAAGCACATTCTCTTTGTTTTCCTGTTCTAGCAAAATTTTCTATGTGGAACACTTGAAACAATATTTTTTCTTTTCCTTTCTCTTACTTTGCTATTTCATCATTTTGCCCATATTTTGTTTTTCTAGTTGCAGACACTCTCATCTCTTTTGGGCCTCTCTGCTTGTCAGACTCTCACTTTCAATGCAGAACCCTCCTCTATTCTCTCACTAGAAATATGAAGCTAGATGTTTAACATACGGATCTTTGAAAGTGCTGGGCACCCTCTAACAGACGGTGATAGATCTTCCCTGGTTTCTACTGGAGTTGAATTTCCTTGGCACCTTCTATCGTGCCTGTATACTTAGGGCTCTTCCATTTTGGAGCGCAGCCTTCACTACCTTTCAACACTTCTCCTGTTTCTGAGGACTGTCTTTCATGCAGTTCCTATTGCTCTCTTTCAGTCTGCTTAAAATGCTATCTTTAGCTGTCTTCAATTTTAGAAGACTCCAATTTTGTTTGGAAAACTAAATCAGACTTTAGCAGTAAAGCTATACACGAGCATGTATTCATGCATTTGATATTCCAGGCTGCAGTTGAAATGCATCTCAGTTTCTCAGTGCCATGATTGCTTCCACCTAACTGGGGTTAAAACAGAGTCATATGAATAGGAAGCACAGATTCTGCCTCGTAGCGCACCAAAATCCTAATAACGCTGATTAAAATAACCCAGCTACATTGCTTGCTTTTTCATCCCACATTCCTGGCTTGAAAGCCCAAATGTTCTGATCTTGAATTCCATGCTCATTTCTAGAATAGTAACAGTGTGAGAGGAGGGCCATGAAAATAAGCTTTTTCCTTACAGCTGATCAATATAGCGCATAACTAAGGACTATAGGCCAAATCCTCCACCAAGGTAATTCACAATGATCTACTTCACCTACAAATCTGGCTCACAACACAGAACTGCTGTTGTTAACATGTTAAATCACTCCCAGTCAAGACAGAAAAGCTGTATTCTGTACTTACTTCCTCATGTGTACTTCTTTGAATTTTCCTTGATTTGAACACCTATCCCTCAGGAGGTAGAGGTGACCATTTCCTGAAAGAAAGCAAACATTAATTTTAATAGATGGTCTGCTTGATTCCTCAAAGCATGTCAAATCTGGGATAATTCTGGGTATCTGACTGATGTTCAGATGCTTACATTCCCTGATGAATCCATAGCTAACTCTATGCGATAGAAATATCTCACATTATTCTTGTGTTTGCCAGCTTGCTATGTCATTCCAGATGGCAAACACAAAAATAGCATGAAAAAATTCTTTCTGAAATTCAGGCTCTAAAAGGATTTTGTTAATCCTACAACAGATTTTCCAAGATGTTCAAACTGTCCATTCCTTACTGACAATAAAACATCCCAACAGGAGTATCTTGTAAAACCATTGTTACAGTAAATTTCAGGCCATTACTAATTTCATTACTGGCTACTTACTAAAAGTATATTTATTTCTTCATCACTCCTCATGAAAATCTACCTCTGCTACATTTTATTCTTTGCTTGATGCTACTTTCATTAGAGTAGGAGTATCTTCAGAGCAATAGAATCGTAAAAGTCTCAGTTGTTAGCATGAAAGTGGGACTGCTTAAATTTGATTACTGTGTTTAATGAAGTGTCACATTTATTTACAAGATGACATGATGAATCACATTACAGTTATTATAAATCAGCTTATAAGAATGGACAAATGGTTCAATAAAGGAACGGATTTACAAATTTGAGATGAACGCATTCAGGTTCCTTGTCATATTTCCCTTTTAAAAAAATGGCAGTGCACTATTTACTTTAGCCCAGGAGCTAAATTGGCAATTTGTTTGAAAGAGAGAGAGAGAGAGAGAGAGAGAGAGAGAGAGAGAAGAGAGGGTTCACATTACACTTTGCATTATACTTTCTCTCTCACTGACCAAAAATGTCAGATCATTCACATGGACAAATCCAGTTCACCTCAACGTGTTTGTTAACCTTAGAGCCATACATATGTGCTGTTTTCTTCCTCTTGTAATGCAGTTTTGTCCTATCCTTTGCCAAAGACACTTCCCACATCCACACCAGATACAATATCTCCTGAAAAAATTGCTTTGCCTGTCTCCTTCATTTGTCTGTATACTGGGCCTTTTGCTGGGGTTCAAATTACCTCCAAGTCCTATGATTAACATAAAATTTTATCTGCTTGCCTTTCGACACTTTCAACACCTTGTCTTGTTTAACAACAGTGATGTGAATGGCCCAAAGCCTGAAGAAAATCAAAAAGTAAATAAGCATCCATCCAGCAAACCCTCGTCGGCCTTGGAGTCTTCATTAAAAAGGTCTTAGTTCACTTCCATATGAAGGAAATTGGCTCATTTGTGTGCTATATTCTCTTCCTCTTTCTCTCTGCCTGACTTGCAAAGAAATTTGTTTGAAACATTTTTTTTTTCAGCACATTTCTGTTTATTTGTGTTTGCCCTGCAGAAATGCTAATGCAGGTTCATTGCATTAAACAGGCCTGATAACGTCTGAGTGCACGCACATATGTGTGGGCTGAAAAGCAGCCACGTCCTGGGGAGGAGGGGGACTCAGAAAGACGTGTGTGTTTTGGGGTGTGCGTGCACGGTGAGCAGGGGAGGCTTCCGAGTGAGTGAGCTCAGGTTTTTGTGCCACATCTGCATTTTGCTCTGTTTGAGTGACAGGTGTACATGGATGCCACATCGGCTGCCAATATGCTATGAGACCATGGTAACAATCGCTCATCTCTGGGGAGCTATGCTGCCTCGTTCCTCACTATCAGACATGAAAGAAATAATTTCAGGTGCCAGAAAAGGAACTGTGATAAAAGAAAACATTTCGGCTTTCATGGCACTGGAGTTTGCCCTGAGGCAACAGCTTTGATAAAAAAAAGTGTCTCTTTCTTTACATTCACAATTAATCCATGATTATCTACAAGCAATCCTTTGGCCTATAGGATACCGTCAGAAAAAGTTGTTTTTCTTTTTTTTAAATTCCTTGTACACTTCACCTCTTTTTTTTTCCTGCTACATGCATCTATTGTATCATGCAAATCTTCAAACCCTGCTGAAGCTAGAGACAGCTTGCCACCCTCACTTTGGGAACTTATGTGGGTATTAGACATATCTGTGTAGAATAGCTATTGTTAGCTGAAGTATTAGCATATAATGTTTCTTCAGTTGCAAATTTCAGAAAGATATGAAAGAGGGCTATTATAACACAAAGAAAGTTGAACCAAGCCCTCTTTTCTGCAGTGTTCTGTGTCATCAACCAAAATAAAGTTTGGATATATTTTTAAGAGCAAAACAATGAGCTTCATTCAGAAGGCAGTATTATCTCTGTCTGCATGAGTTCACTTTCACTTGATATTGATTGGATCCTAGCATTTATCGTGTCCATCTGATATCCACAAGTTTATGTTTCACTGTTGAGTCCAGGTCCTCGGGGCCAAGAGACATGAGAGGTCACAGTGTAAAACAAACAGCACCAGGGTTTTGACCCAGGCAGCTTCGCTCTTCCTTGGGGCCTTCATGAGTACTGGGGACAAACAGCCTCCTCCACAAAATCTTCACTGCCCAACCCAGTAGTGGAGACTAGGGCAGACTGAAAGATCTTTGCAAAAAATAACCAGGAATTGTTTTAGAGACAATGCTTAACATGACATAACCATCACCAATAATGAGAGATAAGATTCCTCTTCTCATTCATCTCAGTCACAGTTGACTTCTTGAACCCCTTCCAGCCTTCAGATTTTATACTGGTGACTCTTAGACTGCAATAAGGTGTAACTCCTTCATGTTACTTATTTCAAGTCTTTCTAAGGGGTACAATGACATAGCTTTCATACAGCAGATCAACTTTGGCAAAAACTGTCCACCTACAGGGTCTAGTAATTGAGTGGTTTGAACAAGGAAATGGAACAAAACGCCAGAGAAATTACTGAACTCATTAGCTACTGTGGATGTAGAAACTCTGTGTTTCTCCTTCCCATTTTTTCCCATTCAAATCTATCTGTCCATATGGATGGATGTCTCTTTCTGTTTATCACTTTCTCTCTTCCTTTCTTTTTTTTTTTTCTACATCAACATGCATCATTGTCCTCCCCATGAACAGTTTCACGGTGCTGTCTTCTGACTAACCCAACCAGCAATATTTTCAACGATGGGCTGATTAGTGGAAAGGAAGAAAAACAATGTGAAGGATAATAATAAACAGACTGGAGGGATGAAGCAGTATCAGGCAGCAAAGCCCTAACACAGTGTTGCTAAGTTATGTACTCATTGCTCTCTTGCTCTAACAAGCAGCTGCACAGAGCTAGGTAGATTTTCTTCTCAAAGAAAGCTAAGGGGAGAAAAACAAAGCAAGACCTCTGTGTGTATGTTGGTACGTGTTTCAGGGGGAAAAAATCAGGACACTGTGAGCAAACTGGCTCTGCAACGGATCGACAAGGGTTTATTATTCTGAGCAGCACTCAATCAAATATGGCCCCTATGAACAGAGAGTAATGTTGGCGAATCATCCTGGGGGCTTTTTTTCTGTGTGTGAGTGGTATCCATCTGTCAGCTGTCAGTGCCAGTGAGAGATATACAGAGCTGTCACTTCTTGTCAGCCAGCATTTGTGAGGCCTTTTGCAGCTGCTACACAACACATACTGTCCTTATTGAAGGCCAACAAGGAGTCTTGGAGAAGATTCTGCAGGGCAGGGTGAAAAGGGGAAGGGAGATGTCAGGAATACTCTAGGAGAACAGCCTCGACCCATCAAAGATTTGTAACTTCTCTCTCAAAATCCTATTTTTTTCTGAATATTAATGATAATAAAAGGCAGATGGAGAGCTGAGGTAGTGGCACAGCTATATGCTCTGCATTCTGAGATTCAGGGCAAGTCTTGCACTCCCTTTGGTACCTCTGGAACCTGTAATAATAAACATGGTGGGATGTGGGTGGTGATGCATTCCGAAGAGTCCAGTGGTGTATCCTGAGTGAAATGAGAGAGGGCACAAACTGTCATTCCTCCAAGGAAAAAAAAATATCTCCATCTATCACTTCCAAGATATACATATATATATATATATATACACACACAAACACACGCACACACATACACACAAGATAGATGTGTGTGTGTGTGAAAAACTTAGATGCGTATCCACACATTTTAGAAGTGTTGGAACTGTGCTGGGCTTGTGCTGAATTTAAGGCTAAACCAAAATTCAGGTTCCAAGGCACTGAAATCTTGCCAACTGTTTTCTGAAAATGTTGGCTCCAAATGTTGAAAATCTCATGAGATCAGCTGTTCTTCTGAGTTTTCCTCCATCATGGATTGTATCAGAACCAGCTCCAACAAATAAGAGGCCTTTTGGGTTTGTGATCTGCTGCAGATTTATAGCATTCATAAGGGCAAAAAGTTTTGCATCCAGCCTGTTTGTTGTCACATATTATTAATCACAGATGGAATTGAAATGCTGTTTTTAAGTAAAGGAACCTGATTTTAGAATAGTATTATAAATGTATAGGTATGCCAAATTGATTTCCATCATTTAAAAAGGATAACTGACTAGATCTATAGAGAACCTTTTGGTTTGGTTTATATGTTTACGGCTGCCTTTGCAACAATGCTAAACTAACATGGCAAAAGTGCAAGGCAGCAAGATAGGAGAAATGAGTGTACGTGGAGCTGGAAAGTGCTAAATTCTACTCTCCTTTTCCATCGAAGTTGCCTCAAGCTAGACATGTCAATTCTCTACCTGTTTCCCATTTGCTGATAGCATTTCATTACCACCCTCACAAGAGCATCAAGTTGATGGATCTTTCAACCAACCTTTGAACTTCTAGAGATCTCTACAGGTACAAATCTCTCCTGAGTATATCACAAAACCAAGTTATGCGATTCTGGTTGTGAGTTCATAATGCAAAGCTAGAAACTTAGCCCTAGTTGTGCACCACTGATTTTGCAAGGGGAGAAGATCAAGTGATATTCTGAGAGTTCAGCGCAGCTTCAGACATTAATGAGTTGTTATTTAAACATAAGGTCTCACATCAGATAATTTTCTTTTAGAAGTTATTTTGCTCTTATGATGAGACTTTGTCAAGAAATATAGAAATTCAGGATTAAAAAATGCAATCAAGAGCACTGTAGCAATGAAGTCCTGTTCAATAGCTAGGGTTTTTACATACTATATAAACCAAATAATATAATAACAATATCTGTAATATAATAATTAGATAGTAGTATCGTATAAAAATGCAAGCAATTCATTTAAATTATTTTACATGGTTCCGTTACATTACATGTAAATGAAATTTAAAATCCTGTAGAATACTAAAATATAGTCAGGCTGGATAATTGTGTTATTTTTTTTTACCAGGGTGACTGGTTTTCTCAGGCAGACTGCTATTGTTAAGCCCAAGCAGCAAGTACTTCACTGATTCATTTTGTGCCTGTAGAATTACTTTTTATTTAAAAGATGCAAAAAAGATTTATAATTTAGCTTAGGGTTGCTTGAAAGACTGCTCTGTTTGGTTACCAGTTTCAAACACATATGGTATAACTCATATCGCTGCAAGTAAAACAAGACTGACTGTTGAATGAGCATAACACTGTAATAGCAGAATGTCTGCATTTAGCCCTTTTAACTCAGATCTGCTTGCAAGCCAAAATCAAATGGGAAACAATTAGTGCCTGTCAGAATATTATTTCCTCCTTACCCCTGAGAAAATACAAAAATTCAAAAGAAAAAAAAGAAGAAATTTTCAGATGAAAACTATTAATTTTATTGTGGAGATGCTTTTCCAGTGTCTTATGGGAATAGTAGTTTGTATGCCTCATGACCCAATTCCTTTTCAACAACTTAATCCCTTAATAGTCTGTCTCTTGCCCTTAGTCCCCCCTACGTCCTTCCATGAACAGTTTAGCCGTAACATGGAGGATCCCACCATTTGTATAGTAGAAGATACAGCAAACTCCATAAGAGGAATGCCATGCATACATGACAGAGAAGCTTGTGACTCTGAACGACAACTTCTTCCAAACCTTGGGGCAAAGTTCAAAAGTCTGGGCAGTTTTGTGATTTTGATAAGAAATCACATATATAATTGTCCTCTCTGAGTCAAAATATAAATCTTATCATGCTGCAGTCTATTAAAGCTTAGGATACTCCTCAATTTATTTTCCCATTTAGAATAAGAGTAGCTAATATTTTGAGGAGTTCATCATGACAAACCCCTTAAATAAATCTATAGGGTGAATGACACAGAAACCACACTGCCCAAGCATTGTATAGCCAAAATGTTTCAGCATTTCTTGTGAAAGCTAGGGGTATGCAAAAGAATTCTAGGGCCACAAAAGGGAGCACTTCCTCATGAGTCCCTGGAAGTGTGCTGTATTATGGCCATTGTCAACTAAAGCACAATTTGTTGGATTACCACAGAGTACTTTAAAAGTAATATTCTTTCCTGGGGGAGAACAAGAGAAGAACACTGCTTCAAATAGGAGTAGTAAGGGGAACATAACAGGTATTATTGTGATTAGAAAGAAGAGTGGATCTCTATAAACTCGTGTTATTCTTGGTTTTAGAAAATGGCAAGCCTGAAGTAAATTGGGATTGAGACAGAGAAGCTTGTTTATGGCAACTTGCTGTCTACCATCTATTCTGAAAATTCTGATGGGCACAAAGACACTCTGGTTTTCCTGTGTTGCAATCAAAACTGCATGGTGATCTCAGCAAAATGTGGCTACCATGTTTTTTTCTGTTAGTGGCAGATTTACATATTCCATACCTCTCTAAACAAGACTAGGAGGACCTTGTACCCTTTTGAGCCCTCAAATGTTGTTATCAAATTGTATGACTCTTCTCTCTCAATACTTTGTGTAGTTTTAAAACTTACTATTGGGCATTTCCCCAGTCTGCCTACACCATCTATATTTAAAAATGGATTTTATTTCCTTCCCAGATTGTCCCTGCTTCTCAGGTTTATATGCTGTCTCTGCTGATCCTGACTCTGCTTTCCCTATCGCATCTACTTGGACTTCTCCTCTGGCTTCTCAGTAGATGGGCCAGCAGAAAACATGGAATGAAAAAACCCAGTTGTGTAGGGTAGCAGACAGACATGGTGTAGGACAACACAGTCCCAAACAAGAGAGAGACATCTCACCACAGTGTCCACAGCTCTACATTAGGACCACAGAGGTTCAGCTATCGAGGCACCAAGCTACCTGGGCCCATAAGCATTTGTAGATGGCGTTTGTTGACCCTGCTGTTCAGTGGCCCTGACGTTTTAGGCATGAGGACAGTGTGGAATCAATCTGGAGACTGGCTATGGTCTTACACATCTCCTCATTTTCTGACTGGCAGAGCTGTACAGGCTTAGCAAAATCAGGCACTCAGAGCTTAGCACAGCTCCCTGGCCTTGACATCCAGAGCTTCAGAAGATGGTGTGGAAATACTGTTCCCTCAGAGTTTCTGAATAAGACACCTTCAGATAACCTCAGTGAAAACAGAATCAGGCAGCTTGTAAGAAACTAGAGTAATATAACAATTTCAAGGCATATTGAAGACAAAATATAGGTCACTGAGAATAGACATAAACCCAGTAACATTAGGAATTAACAGATCCCAAATAAACTGTGGAATCCCAACAGAAGGAATAAACTCAACTATTTACTCAGTAAATTGAAATCATCAGCATGAGTTTCTGTCACCCATACCAGCAGTTTAAATTTCCAGTCTCATCCAGGTAACATAAGTGGAGGAAGAACCCCCATGGGAGTTCGGTGAGGAACAAGACTTGTGAAAAGCCGTGAGGACACCAGGGGTTAATTACAGGACACAGGCACAGGGCCAGCATAAAGTCTGATTGACAATGCCAGCAGCTAAGAGGACCGCTTCTTCTGGCAGCATTTCTCTGTCTGGTGTAGAGATGACTCACAGATTTCCTCATCTCCTGTTGATAAACCTGGAAAAAACAGGGAGAAGATGTACATTGTGGCTTTCAGATGCCTTTAGCTGAGAAAAGGAGAACAAGTGATTAGAATTTGTCTCTAAGATGGAGATGACGTATGTCAAGCTACACAAGTAGACACACGTTCGTGGGATCGACCCTAAGGACTGGGAAAAAGGACAGAGTCTATAAACCATAAAGGAGCATGTCTGCTTCAGACATTCCAAAACAGGAACAAGCAGGACCATTGGATTGCATAGTGCCACCTATTATTCAGTGTTGCTTAACTCCTGGCTTTGTGGGAGAGTTTCCAGTTACTCAAAACACTAATAAACTTTATTCACAGTGGCTGACATTTTCCATGCCTCAGGCTAAGTGCTTGTGGAACAGTGCAGCCAAAATGTGGCTCAACTATTTCTAAGTATTCGGCAGTCATGCTTATAGCTTGAGAATTACCCAGCTTCATCCTTTGCCTTTTGGCCAAAACAGTCAATGAGGCTCAGACACATGTGTTTGTCCATCAGCTCAAGACTTGGATATGCATTTGTGCCATCTAGAATGTGATATTGATACAATGCTTGATATTATGTGGCAGTTTAAAGAGTTTCTTTGGCTTGAGACCCACAAAGTCATTAATATTCCATGAAGGCCACACCAAGTTAGTCACAGGCCAACACCTCATCAACAACTTTGTTGACGCAATGCTAGAGAGAAAAGCCTAAAAAAGACTAAATTTTTTTATATACATTGCCATATTTATAGTCTTATATTTCTTTGTTTTTAGAGCCAAATTGAATCACTGGCTATGTTCAGACAGTTGTGAAAGGGGAAAAATATGAGCTTAAGTTTGAAAATTCCCTCTAAATCATTGAAGATAGCTTTTCTATGCAGTAAAAATGTGTCGCGAAGTGAAGATCTGTAAGTGAAAGGTTAAATTTGTTTTAAGCGTGCTGCAGTTATCAAGAAGCAACCATTAAAACACAGGAAATTCTGACTTAAGGTTAAACTTGAAAGGAACTCAAGACAGATGTTAGGCCATGACTTCAAGGAATAAGTGTTAGTAAGATTTATTGGGCCAAATTCATCCGAATCAAACCTAGTGTAAGCCAACAGAGTTTTTAAAGTTAGTGATAAGAAACCACTGCTATGTTAGATAGATAAGAGATGCTGTCTTTTGTTTTTCTCAGGTTGTTCAAATAAACTGACTTAAGGTGGCTTGGATATCTTAATCAGTAGCTTTTATCACTGCAGAAATTTATATTCCTTTTTTCCTTTATTTTTCTGCCCATTTAAAAAGATGAGGTTTGTCTTTCTTGATCTTAAGCTGGGCACAGTTTCATTTTATTGATTTTATGTATTTTTTCTTGACCTACTTTTCCTGATTTTCTTCCTACCATTTTAAAGTGTCATTTTATTATTATATTTCCCTGATATGCGTATGATAACATAGGAAAGCAGGAGAAATACTCAGGGATGAACCAGTCTTTGTGTAGAAACACTCATTTTCACATCCTTCCCATTCTGGAGACCCCTGCAGTTGTTCAAGTCCAGAAAGGTTTCCTATGGAAGTCATCCACATTTTTTGAGGTTCAGATTCATAGTCTGAGGTTCTTTCCTACTAGTGAATAGGAAACAGTAAATAAGTGAATGCAGATTGACAAAAGGAGAGAGAAATCCTTGATTGATGAGAGGCCATCATAAGAGTCTTTTTAATACTTTTATAACATTTTTTACAAAAATTATACAATTTTATTACACGTATTACATTTTCATCATGTTTTTTTCAAGAATTTGAAATAAAATGCAGACAAAAAAAAAAGTGGGGAATAATGTGTATGTATCAACTTAGCTTCACTTGAAGCATATCTGAACAGCTGTCTCCCACATGAAGTGTTATTCTTCTTAGTGGTTGCCAAAAAGAAAAAGAAAAGCTAGTGGTATTAGTGTATAGGGCATTCTAGATTTCCCTGGCACTATAGCAGAACAAAGAAATAAGAAAAGTGGTGCAAAAAGAAAAGAATAAAGGTTACCCCAAAGCAGGTTGCTCGCTTGCCAACAGAAGTGTCAGTAATTTTTACTGACATAGTCACTTTGAGCAGTACAGAAGTAAAAACAGTGAAACACCAGACAAGAAAGATCAAAATATGTCTATGTCCCCAGGATCTTGCCTTTCCTTTACCAAAAACCCCAGGATATGAATCACATACACCACGGCCACCAAGCCCTAGCAGCTGATCTCTGCTCTGCTTTCCTGGGAAAGGAGACTTTCTTTTCAAATTTCTGTGAATATGTCACAGGGGAAAGGAAAGCCATGCAAAAATCATGTCAGAACTTTCCCAGTGACGAAGCTTTTTTACAAAAAGCAAATGTTTTCCTTAGAATTATTACCATCTGAGTTATTTCCATGTTGCAGCTGAAGGCCAGTAGTTTGCAAGTGCAAATACTTGGGGGGGAGAAATAGGGGAAGAGGGATCGTTTCCATTTCTGCCAGGGTGTAAATCTTGTTTTCTGCTGGCTGCAGTCACCCTGATGGACTTGCAGTCAGTGAAGGCCCCACTGTTTCATGATACGAATATGATTTTGGAGTCAATAATGTAAATGCTTTCTTATACTCAGCATAAGCAAGGCACAAGAGCAAATGGTCTCATTTACAGTGAAGGTGATGTTTAAAATAACCATTATATGTTTATCTACCCAAAGCTCCCAAAAGATCTGCATATGTGTGTCTACCGCCTAGATCTTTCCACTGAAAAAGCTGGGAACGTAGTTAAGTCTCCTTGGACTCATCAGCTGTAGTGCTTTTGGCACAGTTCTTCATCACACCATCCCCTTCTGCCTCTTTCTTTTTTCCATTGTCTGCCTATATCATCTGAACCTGTAAATACATGGAACTCAAAACATTCTGTGATTAAAAACAGGAATACTTTCTCTTGCGGTAAGTAAGGTTAATCACACTCAGAAATTGGTTCTTAATACAGCAACCCAAATATCTTTCTTGAAAGTGTCCTATGGGCCCTAATTATCTCTCTCCAAATAAAAAGGATTGAGTCAAAAGTTTTATGCATCTGCTTAGTTTTCAACTGGATTTTGCTGGTGGTTTAAATAAGCATGCTTGTTAGCATCTGTCAGCAGCCCAGACTTATTATTTTATTGCTATGTGTTGATTTGACTTTATTAAGACCTACAAGCCTTGATCCTGCCTGAGAGATGGACTCCAGAGCAGGTCTGTCACAGCAGTTACAGTCATCTGCACAGGCTGCATCAATGCCCACAGTCACGTGAAGTCTTCTGCCCTGCCCTGCACAAGGTTTTCACCTGCAGGTTTTTTTCTTTCTTCTGTCAGCTGAGTCCACAGCTTCTGACTGTGAGAGCACACTGCCGAAACATTCCCTCTTCTCCAGTTTTTGATGGAAGCTGCCCACTTCTTTCTTTAGCTTAAAAGGAAGAATGGATTCCTAAAACCTTGATGAGCAGATTAATGCTTCTAACAATAAGCAGCCAAACAAGCAGCATATTCATCCCTTTCCTTGTCCTCTTCTGTCTTCCATCCTCAACCCTGTCTCCCTTCCTCCCAAGTGAGAAATGCTGATATGTTGTGTAATTCAGGAGCAGTTTGGTGTGTTCCTCTCCTGCCCCAGAGCTGATGGCTGTTTGGACTACGGTATAATTTCTCCTGTGGCTGCTCTCAGAACTGTGACTCCAGGTTTGCAGACACTGTTTTGGGAGAATGGGAAGAAAATATTACTGTGGCAGCCCATCTTCTTTTTCCAAACTGGGGAGAAAACGTACTAGTAGTTTTCAGTCATGGTTTTATAATTCTTAAATAAATTTCTGAGGGATTGCTTGTGGGAAAGGGTGACAGACTATTGAGTGAAAAATCTACGCTTGGGCCTTCCAGGTGACTGTGTAATGGAAATGCTCCTCTAAGAAAAGCTTGCAGAGTATGAGAGCTTTTTCATTTGAATTCTTCTAAAACTTCTTCAACTCACATGGTATGAGAGTGTCTTCCATGGGCATTGATATGACCAATCTCTATTTTATTCAGTTCTTTCTTTTCCAGTATTTCTCCTCTCCTTGCTTTCTCTGCTTGAGAGTGAACCTTTCATTTTCATTCCAGGTCCTGTCAAACATTGCTATGATCCCTTTTAATCCATCTGTTGTCTCCCAGAACTTTGGAGTCTGCTCATATCCTGAAGAAGGAAGATCACCCCAGACTGTCCTCAGCTGAGAGTCCTGAGACAGGGTTGAGAGAGACCAGAAAGGATATGATCCAAAAGAGCATGCCGGGATCACAGTGCTGTTGGAAAACAAAAGTTACCTGACACTGCAGTCAGTCTGCAGCCTTGTCTTGCCTGCAGCCCACTCAAGAGTTGCCTGTGATGGCAACAGAGACAAACTCTTCTCTGGCAATCAGGCAGGAAAATGGTCCAGCTCATATCTTGTGCCAAGATAAGGATAAAGAGGTAAATGCCATTTCCTCACAAGAAGTGAAAGCAGCTCCCTGTCATCTGCAAAGCGTTAGTTATGGTTTCACCACACACCTTCCCTGAGAGACAAATGCTTACCAGGACTGATGAGCTATATCAGCCTAAGAAGAATTAGCATCCATGTACTTGAGAAAGAAATGCTGAAGCAACAGCCTACTATGCCACTTAGCCTGGAACAATCAGACATCAGTGATCTCACATTTCAAGTCCTTTCATCTAGCAATGTTTGCAAGCACTGTCCATTAGCCCTCCTCCAGCCCCCAGTGCCACCTCTAGAAATGATGAAGTAAAGTTCAGTTTGAGATCACACTTATTCCTGCATCCAAATCCATCACATATTATAGCCTCTCATGTTAGCACAAACATCCTTTAGAATGAAACTTTCCTATTACCATTTCCATTACAGAATCATTTCATCTGTAATAATTTTCCATCAGAGGCTGGAGAGGAGTCTGCTGCAGCTTTACCTGCTGTTCATACCAAGCACGATTGAGAGATACCATTTTTCTTTGTGTTCGAAACCAACAGGAGGAGAAAAAGAGTCTATAAATACAGACGATCAAGAGTCTTTTACATCTAGCAGTACACTGTGAAGCACACCTGTAACAAAATAGGAGAGCAGAAGGGGGTGGGGGGGAGATTTAGGAAAAATCGGAGCAGAATTAATCCTTCAGGCTGAACCGCCTCTGCAGAGCACAGCTATAGAGTCCTGCTGACTCGGAGGGCCATTATTCAAGGGTTAAATGTCATTCAAATCAACCTCATTATGAACTGAAGGATGAGGAGGGGCTCGGGGGAGACACTGCTTTCTTATGCATTTACAATTGAGCCGCTCTGGCCTGGAGATGACCCGCCGCACAATTTTTAAATTATCTCTGCGCGCTCTGCTTGTTTTGGAAATGCTCTAAATAAAAATAATGGACTGTCTTTTAATAAGTCTCATTGTGAAGATTCCACATATCAAACAACGCAGCGCAGCTTGGAGGCAAGCGACGGGCATGTGTGATCTAGCTGGAAGAGAGACAAATGGTGATGGGAGCAACTCCATCTAGGGACCGCTGACAAGAAAATGGCATTCGCAAACTGACACATCTGTCAGGGTGGAGAATATTGGCACCTGTCACGCAATTTCAGTCATGACTTTTAATAAAGCTGCTTTCCCTTAGGTAAAATTGGAACTTGACTGTAATATTAGCTGCAAGCACGTCTTGTTTTCCCCTTCAGAGCTCTTTTGTACGTGAGACGTTTCAAATGAATCTTAAAGCTGAAGTAATGATGTTTACTACTTCTTTTCTCCTCCCCCTCTCCATTCCCTTTCCAAGTCTGGATTTGAAAGAGATGTTGTGCTGAGTTTTTTCCTTTGCAAAATGTCTCCCCTTCATCTACCAATACCAGATTTTTTTTGCATGTGAGTGTGTGTGCCTGCGCGTGTGTGTAGCGCTTTTTCTGTATCACTCTTTTTTTTCCCCCCTTTCCTCCTCCTCTTCAGCTGGGCTGTTGTTTGAGTGAATTTAGCCTGGGGAGGCATGTATATCATAAAAACTGGGTTGGGATTTGTTGGCTGTCAGTCAATAAATCAGTCAGAGTTTAATTACCAGGCATGTGATGGGAAGCGGTGACAGGCACCAGGTCTGTTGGATAGCATTTCTTATGGGGCAGCAGCTACTAAAAACAAAAAGTTAGAGAGTATGTGTGCATGAGTAGATGCCGGATGGGAGGAAGGGGGAGAGATTGAGGGGAGGAGGGGGAGAAGTGGAGAAGGAGGAAGGGGGAAAGGAAAAGTTGAGGAGTCCTGCAGCTGGAATCCACTATTACAAGAGAAAGAAAGGAAAAAAAAATAATTCTGTGTTCTTAAAACAAAGACTATGAGTCTCTATTTCAAGACAAAAAATAAGGTTTTAGAACTGAATTTCCCATGTTTTGCTTGAAATATGTCAGTGTGTTCTGAGTGTTACCTGATGCCTGCATTAGCTTATGGTACACTAAAGTGTACCCCTTTGTTTAACACTTGCAAACATTTTATCAGAAATACTTTTTTAAAAGGAAAGAAAATAACTACAGTTGAGAGAACACATCAGGGAGATGGGGCTGGAAGAAGCTGGAAAACTATTGTATTACAAAATGACATAATGTGTTAAAGGACCTTTCACAAAGAGAGAGTAAAGTTTTTTAATAAAATATGAAGGTTATATAACATTCCCAATGAGGAAATCAATAACATTTTTTCCCCCTTTTTTTTTTCCCCTCCTTCTTCCCCCTTTTTGGAAGTTTTCCAGGATGTCTGACCATGGAAATCATGTACAGTATTTTTTTCAAAGGCAATTCATACTTGACATGGTTTTTATTTTTTGACTAGTGATGAGAGATGTCATCCTCTTCCTGTCATATGCCATGAAGCATTATGTGGAGATACTGCATGATGTTTTGACTGAAAAGATGCTCTATTTTCCTTTAACTGTCCTCCTGTGGTGTGTCTCAGTGTGTTTCAGAAATCTTTTGTCCATTTTAAGGCATTATGGGTAATGGACACAAAAGTCTCTGGCTTGAGGTAGGGTAGCTGCTCCTCTCCTGGCAAAGCATTTGTCCATGAACACGAGTGAGCACAAGGGGTTTGTGAGAAGAGGAGGAAAATGTTCAGCAGAAGAAGAATTAGTTACAAGTGGACTTCAGCTGGTGAAAGTTTAGCTGAGAAAACTTATTGGTTCAAATTTCACAGAAACCTCTGAACATAAAAAAATGCCAGATTGAATATGGAAATTTGCTGTATTTAGATATCTAATTTAAATACTTACTTTATTCAAGAATAAGAAGAAAACCCAATATAGTTTGCACAGTTAGCTGGACTTCCATGCCAACAGCCTGTTTATCTCCTTGTCAGGTTGCTCCACAGCTGCCTCTGTGACTTCACCTATGTGAGTCTGGATGTCCAGCAAGAACTCCCAGAGATCAGCTGCAGGACCTCATCCCATCTATACTTTAAATTGCTCCTGTCAAGTACTGACTGCATGTAAACTTTCCATTGCTCCTCCTCTACCCTCTGTCAACTTTCGCCACCACTCTTAGATGGCAAAATCCTTGGAGCAGAAAACTTTCTTCTTGATTGCCTGGCAAGGCCCTAGCACACCATGTAGATTAGTATAAATGTGTAACAAGAAGTCCAGACCTCACCCTGTGTACAGATTCAAACCACATGGGGTGTAATACGCAGGGTGCAGAAGCTGTCTCTCAGTTGTATTCACAGTGGTTCCGAAGAAGGAAAGGCTGGAGAGGAAGAAAGAAAGTTCCAGGTGGAAAGCGATACAGCCACATGAAGATTTGTGTTCAATGGAAACTTTTGGGACTATTCCCCCTTTAATGACCTTTCCTTCCCCATTCCTTCCCTTTCCTCTGTCTGTGATCTGCAGATTTTGCACCAGAGAAAAGCAGTTTTGAAACTCATGCCTCACTCCCACTCACACAAGCCACCAGCAGCACTGGCTTAATCAGTCTAAAAAGGCCTCAATCTTAAATGTATTGTGGGTCTAAAAGAAAAGATATATTTTCATTTAAACCTTCTCTTTGGAGGTGCTTGCTCCATTCCCTAATCCCACACTGGCTAGATCCAGTTTTCTCTCAGACTACTGGAAATTCCCATGGTGCCCTCCCAGAGTTAGTTTGTCCAGAATCAGTAAAACTTGTGTAAACTGAACAATGGTAAAACACTTTTTAAACAGACTGTCCTGCGGCAGCAGCACCTTGTGGCTGGTAGGTATTCAGCCAAGTCCCACAGGGCATCCCACCAACTCGTGCCATCAGGGCCCCGGCAGCCTTGGACAGCAAGCAGTTTCATTACACCTAGTTTGCCCTTCATGGGATGGCCATCCTAAATCTCAGTGCCCTGTCCAGAACTGAAGAAAAAAGTCCAAAAGGATTCCAGTGCCTGATGTCACATAAAGCAGGCTCAGCTCCATGCAAAATGCTACCCAGCAGCAATGCAGGGTGTCTGCTCATTTCCAGAGGTGGCTGAGAAACAGGGAATCAGGGAAACAGTTTCATAACTGGCTTAATCTCCTACTACACACCAAAGATACACGAAAACCCATTGGGGTTGAAGCTTTAAGCCTCATCTTAACACAGAAATAATAATGGGACCAAAGCAGATGGACTCTGAAGTTGTAAGTCAGAATCTGCCTCCCAAATGAGTCACTCTGGCTATTAGCGCAATACAAGAATGTCAAATTGTTATAATCTTTGTCAGAGGTCAACCTATATTAAAACAGCAGCTCAACAGACATAGGATAAATACCTCTTAATAATACAGGAAAGCTGATTTTTTTTTTTGCTGCCAGTAATTAACTTTACTCTCCAAACCTTTGCCTCTGCCCTGCTCTTCTCCTTGTGTGAGCGTGGGCATCAGGCTCTCCAGTGTGGAGTTCAGCTTAATCACAGGCCCATGTGGAAACACTGTTAGTATCCCTGAAGAAACACTACTTTTGGTTAGTGAGATTTTATACTTCCCATCTTCCACTTTGAGTTTTGGAATAAAATCCTTTCAGGATTTTTACTGGCTTTTTACTAACTTTAGATCACAATCAGGAATTTTCCTGGATTTCCACTGAAAAATTTGAATGCCCAGGACTATTCAAGTTTTGTTTATCAGAAAATCACCTGTGCCTCCAAGTGTCAGAAAATGTTTACTCAGGCCAAATATTACTCCTTAGCTGCCCAGTCTGCTGCAAACGGTTACAGTTTGTCACAAGGAGTGGAGTGATTTGGATGTAGCAAACCAGTCCAAGCCTGCCTCTGCAAGACAGGAAATTTGCCAAAAGTGGAAGTGAACAAGGCACAAACTTAGAAGCAGGTAAACTTTCCCCATTGCCCATTTACCTGCAAATGTTGTTCACTTTTCTTGATAGCCTGAGGAAAATGGGCCTGCTTTTTTTCACTTTCATTCGATACCCACTTGTCGTATTCAAAGGAAAAGAAATGTCTGAAGCATTCTGCATATGGACCAAAGGCTTTCCTAAAGCAGCTTCTTTCTTGAAGTATATCTTGCACAGCTCTATTAGCCGAAGGGCCTGAACCCTGAACTGAAGTACTAGTGCTGCAAGAGTAGACGAAGGGGCCCAGGACCCATCTCCTGGAATTCCCCAAAACCAAGTGCATTAATTGATATTTATTTAGGGAAGTGTGTGATGGCCTCTAGTGGTGCACACTGTCGACAAACACGGAAACATCACAGCTTCTCTCCTCTGTGTTTTGAGTGGCACTGGGAGAAAAGTATTGTGGATGTACTGACACCGGCGCATTGCTGCCACATGAGTAACAAGACAGCCCAGTGACAGACGGGCCCGTTCCGTTTATAGCTCTCTCCTTCCCCTCTCCTCCGTGCGCTGAGGAGGAGGGTGCACAGCACACGCTGGGAGCGAGTGCACAAACTGATATTTAGCAGTGACACATTAAATACTACAGATTTCCTGTGAACACACCACCATGTTCCTGTGTCCAGCATCAGGGAATAACAACAGATTGACTTCATCACAGTTTTCTTTTCCTGCTAACCCACCAGGCTCACACTATGCTCAGAAACAAAAATCTTGATTTGGTTCTTTTTTTGCTGCAAGATTTTCCACCTTTTATCACGATATATTGATGGCATCATCAGATTAAGACTGTGACAGGAAAATCAAGACTACAGGACATTTCCCGCCCGCCATCACATGGACTGAACCTCAACAGCACAAACATGCTGAGGCATCTTGCTGTGAGTGCAGCCTCTACCATTACTATGGGGAATGTGATAGCCATTAACTAATTGTCATCAGAAAAAAATATAGCACTGTCTCCCTCCTCCACTGCACACTGAGGCACATGCCATATAAACATCATAAAGGACACACTGAGAGAGAAAAGCACACTAGAGGCCATACTAAACCACATATAACCCTGATCTGAGAAGAGACTGTTATTCAAAGCAGTGAAAGCTTTCATATACAGTATGGCCATAGAGTCGGATGTTTCCTCAACAGTTTTCTAAGCAATAATACATAGATAAAGAGGCTGGAATCTGCCATCCCCTTTATAACATATGCACGTCTATTTATGAAGACACTTAAGCATGGATTTAGTAAGTCTGAGACAAAGCTCTAGAGGCGGCTGTCTCTTTAAATCCGTCTCCTACCAAGTGAAATTTGTGGCCCTGATGAATGGCAGAGCAGAGTCATCCATAAAAGGGCAGAGGAAAATCACACTCATTTGCATACAGTAATTATTCTCTGAATCGGGCCACCTTTATTGCTGCCAGAAAATCTACTGTCAGCATCGCTCTATAGATCATGTTGGAAAAGCCAGCAGCTGAGGAGCGGGGTGGTGGCTTCAGACCCACCGTCTGGCACCCCAGCCGGCCTCAACACTGGGACATTGTGCTTTGCTTCGCTCCCTACCCAGGGTACCCAGAGGTCCATCTTCTTTTGTGTCCTGAGTATTTTCAGCAAAATAGCAGCATAGCAGGTGGGTGAATATTTGCCCCCAGGTAATAGGTGGTGGGAGCCATGCAGGGTGGCTGGAGAGGTTCCCAACTGCATCAAGATAGACTGGATGCCTTTTCACCTTTTTTTCTTCTCACGTGACATCTTCTTTACAGAAAAATAAAATAAAGGAGAAACATTGTACAAGCAGGTAACGTCACATCGCCTTATCATTATGATACCTATGCTTATGCTCCTGTTTGGCTGCACATCAGTGAGCACCAGCAGATTAAAAAAGGGAAGAGCTGACTGGCATTTCCGCCTGTTGGCAGGAGCAGTAAGAGGGGAAAGGGCACAGCCAGGGACTGCACAGGCAAAACCAAACAGGAACCCTGAAAAATGTGCAAAGATCTGTGGGGCCAGAATCTCATCACAGCACAAACAAACCTGTCACCTGTCAGGGTCTCCTGTCCCAGGTCTTCTGCTGTGATCCAGCAGGAGGGCCTCAACACACAGCATGAAAACAGAGTTTATTAGGGTGCCTTTGGATAGCTTTAGAAGAGCACCTTCCCATCCGTTTATGTCTGTCTACTTGCAATGCTACCAAAAACCGAAGTCTGATAGAAGCTCTGTGGCAAGTATGTCCTTGGCAGGAATCCAGTTGTGATCACACTTCCTGTGAAACCAAAACCTGACATGCAGAAAATGCTCACTCCCAGTAATGAATCACAAAGATGAGAGCAGTTTGGAGCTGGAAGCGATAACAGCAGCTCTGGTGCCAGCACTGCAATTTGCCACACTGTGGAGGAGCTACCACCCGACACAAGTGCTTTCCACCACTGCAACAGCTGGGAATAGAACACTGATGGCTCCCATTTTGCACAACCTGTCCACCAGCTCACATGTGCTTACACATCAGTTTTTGCATACACCCAAACTCACAATCAAATGTATATTCAAATTTCCTGTTTAGGGTGGCTGCAAGAGACCTTAGGGAGTCTGTGTGGATATGGGCTTCCCATGAGGGTGGATGCAAGGATTTCTTGGGCAGTCATTATCCTACCGCACCATGGCACCCCATGGCATCATCGGTTAGCCAATGTTTGGCACAATGTTGCATCCTTCCTCCAAAGGGTACAGTTTTGTGACCCGTAAGGAAAGCAATAACATGAGACAAAAAAAAAAAAAAAAAAATCGAGAAGTCCTATGTTCAAATACCACAGTTTGCATCTTCTGTTCTGTCCTAGGAGGACTAGACCTAGAGGCGAAAGATCTGGAAAACAGGTGATGACTTCCCAAATACCATAGTAGTGTTGCTTGCATGTTATGGATGTTGTGTTGGTGAAAAGCTTTGTTAATCGTTACCAGTGGGTACTGGAAACACTTGGTATGAGAAAATGGAGTACAAAGTACACTTGAAACTCCATGGGGGAGGAGTATTTTAAAACATAACTTGACAGAGAATTAGTTTGCCAAAACTCTGCCTGACATCACTGAAAATAATTTTTTACTTGATTGACTGGAAGCACCCTGAAGTTGCAATTTTTCTCTACACTCCCACCCCAGTTAAGAGACCAACTTAAGATCTTTAATCTTGATCTAACCAAACACTTTGGGTTTCCAAACAGCCACAAACAGACAAAAACATTCTTACAGCATTTTTATGGCTAAGCCAAAATGAAAACTTCATGATAAAACACAATGGCTTTTCAAGGTTTCCGGCAGGTACTTTCAGTATTATCATACCATCCAGACAGGGAGTTACTGAAATGCTGCTTAAATAAGGATGTTTATTATCCAACAAGATCTACTGAACTGTTACAGATTTTGTTAGTGAACTGCTTTATGCTTCAGATCTATAACAAAAGTTTCAGTCAAAGCAGAACCTAGTTTTTTTCCCCAATAAGTTAGAGGTGATAGAAAGCCATTTTGAATTAGACAGTATTTGCTGCGCTCAGGTATATAAAAATTTATATATATGTGTATCTCTATACATATACATCTGCAACCTACCATGGCTTTGTGAATCTTCATTGGCCTATTTAAAACAGACTGTATTTCACAGTCCTGTCTCCAGAGCAGGCATCTGTCCACATCAAGTCCACTAATTTTTTCCTTTGTCCATCCCCTGATTCCTCATGAACAGGTATAACAGGCCAGAGGGAGAGATCTAGTCTAAAGCAAATTTTTGCTGCTGGCAATAGGGTATTTTGCAAATATTAAATTAACTTAAACAAGAAGCAGTAGAAAAAGAAAGGAAAGAAAAAAAAAAAAGAGAGAGGGGAAATCAGCATTGCTGAACAACGATACTTCACCTCACTTAAAGCTCTGTCGAAGTACCTGACCCCTGACAGATCCAAAGTAAAATCTTTTAAATTATGTAAGGGATATAATTTTCTTTTAAGCAAGCAGCACAAGCTCATTGCTTTGCTGTTTATTAGTGGATGAAGCTTCCAATACTGGCTTGCTGAGATGAGCACTTATAAAACCACACCAATATATATGTTTGCATTCCTATTTGGGTAAAAATTTGTCAGAGAAGGAAGACATTAAACCTGTCACCTCAGATAAAGATCAGATGTTTGATTTCAAACAGAAGAAAGCAAACACTCCACTACAGGCTCCATTAACCCCTTGAGTACCCCACAGAAACTGCTCAATGGGACAGGCAGCTGGTGCTGTCCGCATTGCCGACTTGCAGCTGCAGAGTTTTCTTGGGGACCATGTCAGCTACAGGCTATTTCTTTCTGTCTCCTCTGTCTTTCCAGCATTTGCAAAGCAGAGTGCATCTGCTGCCTGCAGTAAGGGGTGAGATTCAAAACAGAAGCTAGCTTAGGTATTCATATATGGTCCTGGTGCCACTTGCTGGATCTTTTTTAAAAAATATAATTTCACGGCATCTGAAGCAGAAGCAGCACTCAGATCCTCTCCACTAAAGTAAGAGAACTAAGGTATTGAGGAGATCTCTTTGTTATTTCTCTCGCAAGAATAAGCTGCACTTTTTGTACCCTCTTTTCCCCTTAGACATATATCCAGGTTACAGCTGTTCAAAATGTCCACTGGAGTGGCCTTACATTAGGAACTAAAACTCTCTGGCAAATGTATCTATTGTAATATCTGGAACTTTACTATAGCTAACTGGCTTAGAGTGAAGTGAATAAACTTTACTGAAGAAAAAACAAAAGAAGAAAAAGCAGAAATCAACCTCCTGTTTCTAGACACCTTCATGCATAAAGCCAAGGGTTAAGTCACACAAAAGAGAGGCGTAATAAGAAGAGCTAATAAATATTTTCATCTGGAAAATCTGATCCACGCAAGACTGGGAATGTAAGTGTGAGGTAAACTTTTATGATCTCCAGTTCGAGGCAGATCATGTGGAACATTTGGAAGTATGTGAGATCATGCCACACAAGTGTTTGCTATATTAATCAAACAGCACAATAGTTGCCTGGATACCCACATCATTTTATCAGCTGTGGTGGCCTGTTACCAGTTTTCAGAAAATGAAATGTGACCCCTGAGGACTGTAATTGGGTGAGTATAGTAATTTAGGAATGTTCAGGGGATCTGGAAAATCTGTCCAGCCAATTCACTTACAGCCAGCCATGGCAGAAGGGTATTTCAGCACCAAAGAATCACGCATGTTGCCTGTTATCAGTGCTGATACCCAGTTCTTTCCCTTTGCTTCTTCGCTGCTTGGTGCCAGTTGCGATGAACTCCAGAGTCCTAATGAGACTAGAGATAATTTTGTTTAATGAAGGATTAAGGCAGTGCCTTAGAATACTTGAAAAAAGGGTGGAAAAAAAATAAAAGCCAGTTCTGTGCTGGCAGAAACTGTGGTTCATTTGCAATATAAACTGCTGTATCCTCTTACACAGAATGTTTGTTGTGATACAATTTGAAACATAAAGGGCACTGATCTCATATTTTAGTGCAGGAGGCAAAAGCCCTTCTGGATTCATCCAAGCTTGTGGCATTTAGTTTAACCCAGCGTAACCTGATGCAGTTTTGAGGCAGGTAAACTGTGTGTATGTTTTAATTACAGCTGGGCTATGTAACCAGTCCAAAGTTCAGGTCAATAGAGTGATGAATTCTCTAGCCACACAATCTTTAATACTGGCTGGGCTGGTTATTAATTTTCTTTATTTGTACTGTTAAAGACCTATATAATTTGCAGCTTTGATCATTTGTTTTTTAAAAGCTCAGAAACGCTCACCCCCTTTAATCAATTCATTTTCGTGGGGTAATAAACTTATTGTGTGCTCTTTTCATAATTTATACAGAGTGCTATTATTTACATATCTCTTATTTATTCTATTTCTAGTAGGCTATAAGGCTTCCTATTTCTGTGGCAGCAGATTGCATTAGATGCATGATATAGGAACACTAAAGGGCAGAAGAAGACCATATGCTCCATCATAGGCTGCATTTTAATCCCCGAAATACCAAATCATCAGCCTAATCCTTCCAGTTGACTCAGGAGTGGTCTGTTACAACCCTGGAAGTAGGATGGAAGACAAAAGAAGGCACAGAGCCAGAACTTCTGCTAATGTAAATCAGTGTGCTTCCACTGACTTCAGCAGTAACATCTTTGACAGCAGCTGAGGTTATACCCCAGATTGTTTGGCTCGGTGGTGTCAGAAGGAAAGGTGGGCTTCTCAGAGCCTGTTTTCCAGGTCAAACACTGGTAGCACATTATTCAGAGGTGAACCAAACCGCCCAAAGTGTTCTGAACACTGCTAGATGCGTATTGCTGTAATAGGTTTTAAAAATTTAATATGCTTTTCTTCAGAAACCTCCTCTATGGTATTTTCTAAACTCATTCAAGCAGAACGCATCCTTCATATTGCATGAAGACAGCAAAAGTGGCAATATTCCATGTTCTGATTAGTACCCATCTGAGAGGCTTGAATCATACATACCTACATAGAATCATAGAATGGTTTGGGTTTGAAGGGACCTTAAAAATCATCTCATTCCAACCCTCCTGCCATGGGTGGGGACACCTTCAACTAGACCAGGCTGCTCAGTTATTTACTGTTTTGTAGGGTCAGTCATAAGCTTATAGTAAAGAAAACTTCTTATTCTGCCAAAAAATTCATGACAGTAGATAGGCTTGCTTCAAGATGGTTTTTTCTGCCACTGTTCAGATTGTTGAGACGCTCTTCAATTGTTTCATTGAATGCTGCCACTCAGCTAGAAAATGCTCTGGCAAGCATTGCTGTACATTTTAATTGTGCTGCCAGAAATTGCGTCTTTCCATGATGATTCCAGCTGCAGTCGACATCCTATTGGCATTCTCTTGGCATGTTACCCTGGAAATTTGCAGTTGGTTATCTCAAGGTGAGCCACCTTCTCTAAAGTTTGCAACGAGTACTGCGGTTGATCATTTGTGCTTCTGCAACACCATTCCCAAGAAGCTATCCTATCACACATGGCAGCATTCTGAACTATCTTAGGCTGATTCAGTGGGGAGGCTGTCTCTAGGAATATTTCAAAAGAGTTAGTATCAGGCTGCAGAGACACCACA
Organism: Callaeas wilsoni; assembly: GCA_013398955.1. NCBI lineage: Eukaryota > Metazoa > Chordata > Aves > Passeriformes > Callaeidae > Callaeas > Callaeas wilsoni. The sequence continues at coordinate 43,471 of VWPU01006330.1, forward strand.
AGTGCAACTTTTCAAAGTGAAAAGTTGCTGCTTCTCCTTCAAGGCTCACCGATAGCTTCCGAGTGGGAATTAAGCCGTACACTGATACTGTACATGATTAGCAGCATGGCTGTGGGATGAGAACGGTTATATATTGGATAAATTTAAGATGATAATTTGCATGTAAAACCAGAGACTCTTGTCAAAAGACAGAAATCAATGAAGAACTGTCCAGCTCATGACAGGTTGCCTAGGCTATCCGTGACAGCCAACACAACTTTAAATAGTCTGTCTCAATGCATTTTAAAATGTTTTGGGAATGTATTAATAAAAATTACTTAAGATTTTTTTGTATGAATCATCTTGGTGGTGAGCCTTCTGAGAAACAACTGGGGAACAGAAAACCTTTAACAGATTTTGTAAATATTCTCAGTTCCGAACTGTATGTTATTTTATTGATATACCCTCACTCCAGAAGGCAGATTTCACTGCAACAAGATTTTTTTACCCAAAAGAAAAAACTGAAACCAGAAGATGGGTGCATAATACATGGCTCCTCTGAGGCAGACATTCCTACAGTTATTCAGAGGTTTCTGCAAAACAGTATTTCGTATTCTCTGTACTGGAGAAGGAAAAAGGACTAAATTTGAAACATCTCTCTACTTCTGTGCACCAATAACATTCCAGCCTTGATGCATGGCACTCCAAAAGTGAAGAAAACATTAATGGGTAACAACAAAATTCTAGAAGCTACTGAAACTTATGCTGATCAAATAAATACTCTGAATAATACAGTGCTCAAAATAAAAAAGCTAATAGAGGGATGACAGTGGACAGGTGGAGAGGGAAGAGAAGGTATGTTACATTGCATTAGGAGTCAGGTGATTTTGTGATTTTTTTTTTTCCCCTTTAGGTAAATTTTTAATGAAGGGGCTGTGGTCTTGGAAAACTTTCTTTTCAGAGAAACGCTTTGAACCTCTGTATTCATTTCAGCCAATTAATTACTTATTGACAGTTTACTGAATGTGTTGGATATTTGTGAGTCAATATTTGCACAGATTATTTAATCCTCCCCCAAGTCATCTGGTATTATATTAGTAGCTTTATGCAAGTCTTCCACAGAACAATATAAATTAGAAATGGTTTCCTAAATATGTCTGTAGGCAAAAAAAAGTCACCAGTTGGAATTTTGCAAGAAAAAAATGGCCACAGATCATGACTCTTAAGAATTTTTGCAAGGAACTTTTGAGATATATTTTTCCCTCTTTAGACACATACAGGTTGTCATCACAGTAGTTAAAAATAGCAGTTCTTACTGAGTTTATGTTGTGAAAACAGATTTCTAAGTAATAAAACTATATGACCCAAAGCGAATTAAGGTTTCTTCCCACTTAAACTGTACAGTAGTATAACTTTTCAAATACTAATTGGTAACTAGATGTTTGGATGCTCCACGTAAGCCCTTTAATTTAAGACCTGATTTTTAAAAATCATTGTACTTTAAGAATCATATCCATTGTAAAAGCCCCAGGTTAGGTGTCAAAGTGTGAAGACTTAGAAAAGTATTATTCTGATCTGTAAATATTACCATTCAATCTCTTGGTGATTCATTCATAGCAGCCTGTGTTTTCCATTTGTTTTTATAAGTATATAGAAATATGTGTATGCACATGTATGCATGAGTGTGTACATACGTGCTTATTTGTGTGTTGGGAGTACAGAAAAAATTAATTTTGTGGACAATCAAATTTGCTTACCAGAAAAAGATGCTCAACAGGTCATACTGAAATTTCTCAAAGTGTGAGATTTTCCCACAAGGCCCTGTCAATACAGGAGCAACATTAAATATAGACACAATACATATAAAGGACCAGAAAGTCTTCCTCAGTGATGCCATCCAGGTACTTACTATTCTTGATCAATGTCTTCAGAGTTCTTTGCAAATATGTTGAGCTTCATCTTAAGACCATCTGAATTTCTGATTAGTGTCTGGTCAGAACCTCATTTCTCTGATGACTAGCGATCTGAAAATATCTGGCCTACGATTATTTATGCCCAGATTTATATTAATTTGTTCTTGTCTAAGGAGTTTGTACATATGTATTTTAATCCTCATAGCAAACGCATTTTTTGGGGGAGTGTAGGGAGATGTGTCTGTATTCATAAGACCTCAAAAGTACAACTACAGAAAGTTTACAACTCATCTCCTCTGTTCCTCATGTTCTCCTTATGTCTTCCATCTCTTTTGTATGCTTTCTAACCAATATTTACATATAGAAAATTGCAGGGAAACTCTGAGCAATACAACAGTATCCTGTCACATCTGGGCATTGCAGAAATATCTAAATGAACAAAAAGGGTTTCACTAATGGACCAACCTGATGATTTGCTCTTCTTGAGAGCAAATAACTCCTTTGTTGTTCCCCACAAGCTCCATTTGTATGGAGGTGATGCCAGTGGACAATAAGGTCTGGTTGCCAATCTCGTTTGTTCTGTAAGGCTCTGTGAACCTCCCTTAGCCAAGTAAGAGGAGTGAAACCTTCCTCCCTGCTCCATCCCACCCAGCCATCGTTTCTGCCCCATACTGATCCTCCAATGGGTTCTTCAAAGCTCTTGCTGCATCTCCCTATCTTAGCCCCTTGATCTGTCCTAATGCTCTTAAGAGCATTCCCTTTCTGTACCCTGATAAATATCCTTGCAGTTTGTCTACAGCTGGGACAACATGCTCACTCAGAAACCAGCCAGTCCTATCTCCATTCTCTATTCTGACCCATCCAGGAATAAAGTTCACCATTTTATATCAATTACTCTCATTCCTTCATAGAAGTCTGTTGAGTGCAAAGACAGGCTTACTTCCCCATCATTCAAGTTCATCCAGACCAAGCCAAAAAGCTTTCTGTCTCTCTCACTGCATTTTCTTCAAGTGTCTGCTTTCTCCAGAGCCTGGATTACCAGCAGACCCTGCAGTATTAATAACAAATAATGAATAAAGCAAGTAATTAAAAATTATATTGTAGTCAAATTTTTGGACATCAGAATCACAGACTACTGACATATCAGAGTTTAAAGAAGTATAAGCTGAGAAGGGAAGTGGTAAACAAGGAGTACTTTGGATGTTTAAGCTCTTGGCACTGGAGAGCTTTTAATGTGATGCTTTGGCCAGACCAGCATCATTCAGAGGGTGATCTTCTACCTCAGTTCCTACTGAAGTTGTTTGGCCATAACTAGGGGGGATTGTTTCCTCTCTTTTCCAGATGTGGACAAATTACCAGAGAAGTGAATATACCACAGACCATAAAGTATTCCACTCCCTTCTTTAGTGTCACCTCTGATATGATCAGGCTAACTAATTCATTCTGAACATCCATTATTACACTGATGAGGTCTGACTGGCTGCCCTTACTGATTGACAAGGAAAAATGAGCCTTCTGAATGTGGTTCTAATCTATATTCCAGACAAAGAAGGGGAAAAAAAAAATGCAAGAGGAAAAATTAGTTTTGTCTCTTTAAATTTTGGAAATTATGACAATTATGCCTCCAGGTTTTTAATTTTCAATTTACAGATGTGGTGAAGTACACTGAGTCACTTGACCTCTCTAAGAAGCAGTCTTGTCCCAGCATCCTCATAGGTATCTGTGTCCATCTGGCAGAGATATTGTAATTCAAATCTCAAACTCCAACTGACTGCTGAGCTGTGAGCTGTGCTTCTTTCGTGCATCCTGTCATTTCCCCCTCCCTAACTTCAAAAGATTTAGCAAAATGCAAAGGGAACAATATCATATGGTGAATTCTGTTTATGTGGCATGGCTTAGTCATCCTTATTTACATCACCCTGCCACCTAAACAGACCTATTCACAATGCATAGTCGTCACTCAGCCTGAACCTTAGATTATTGTTAGTGTTTGCAAAGGGATGGTTATGCAACAGTACACAACTGTACATCAAATACAGAGCCCAAGGACAACAAAGCTTGGTCCAAACTGACCTAAAGACTCTGGAATTTCTGCTCTGCATACTGATTTATCTGATTACACAAGATACAAAATACAACTAGCATATTTTAAAGTATATATATATTTTTTTATATATCTAACTTTTTTTATCCAAGCTGTCTTTCTTCCCTCATGGTTTCAAACACACCATTTGCCCAGCCTCTGTGAAAAGAGATCAGGTCAGGTTTGCTTGCAAATAGAAGAATATACTTTAATTTCTATATGAAGTGACCATAGCAATTTCACAGACAGGAAACTTTGGAGCAGTGGAGTGAAGGACAGAAAATTTAATGCACAAAGATGCAGCAACAGAAGAGCAGCTTACACCACTGGTAGGAAACATAAATTTAAAGTTTAAAATCAAATTGATTATCATTAATCTGAAGCCGTGGTCTGATTTTTATCCTGAAGCCATCCAGTCCCTCCTCCTCGCCCCCCAAAACAAACTTACCCATCAGTGTCAAGGGGACATAGTGGATGGCCAGGAGCAAGCTGAGGCAGTTCATGGACTGGAAAACCCAAAGCTGACACAGAGGCAGTGAAGCATGCCAGAAAGAGGCACATTTCCAAAGTTTAACTGACCCTTGGTAGTACCCAGATCTGTCCCTGGAGGCTGCTGGCAGCAAGGAGCAGCCAGCAGCCAGCTCTGCCACATGGGTCAGGACCTGCCTGGTACACCTCCAACATAAAGCTGTGAGAGAAAAACCATATAATTTGTATGGCTAGCTGTAGGAGACAATTAGGGACATGGGTTTTCCTTCTTCCTTTACAAATTCCCAGGAAAACTGTCTGAAGTACTGGCCCATCCAGTCCCGTAATACTCAACACAACAGACTCAGCTGGTCTGTTGAACCCAGAATTCAAAGGGGAGACTTTGTCCTTCACACCCATCCTCAGTAACAATAAAGGACAAGGGGTGACATCAGGCACTAGTCTGCACCCTAACTAAGGGCTCTGCCCAGATATCAACCTGGAGTTTAGAAATAAAGTCTTGGTGATGATGCTTATGAAGAAAGAATCTATGGAGGGTTTTTCCATCAAGCGTGCATCAGCCAATACTCTTTACTTCAGTTTTGAATAAAAACTTTGTAACTGGTGCAGCTAAGGCAAAAAACTCTTAAAAAAAAATCTCTTCTTAACCAGTCCTAGTTTAGCTTATCAGCCATTTCAACTTCAAACAGGTCTAGAAGCACTTTCCACTCAGATTGGCCACTGCTATTTTTCCAAATGAAGATGCTGATGTACAGAAGTTAAAAGCCTCACAGCTGTGTGTTCTGAACACACAGAAGAGTTACACTGGTGAGCTAAAGGGAGAATAATAATAAAAATGCTCACAAACAAGACTTACTTAAAAAAGGAAGGGTATGCATCTAATTCAGCTTATATTCTTGCCCAAATTGGTTTGGCATAGGGGATTAAGGGATACATAAAGGCTCAAATCCTCAGCTGTTATCAACCTGAGCTGTGGCAGTTCACCTTAAAAATGTGGAGCTGGCCCCATGCAAACCCACCAGACAACAACATAACAGATTTCCAGACACACAAACCCAGGGTAGAAATATAAGAGGAGAAGGAAGGAGTGCCTGGGTGGAAGAAGAGGGAAGAAGAGAGTAGGACTGCAGAGCAGAGCAGGCAGCAGGAATTTCTCAGCAGTTTTGCCACTACCATTGCAAAGAGCTTTTGAGGCGGTTATTTACCAGTCACCCAGAACTGCATTGTTGTTAATGAGATATTACTTATATCTCAATAAACTGAGACAACTAGCTAATTACTTAATTAGGTGTTCCCTCCCCCTTTTACTCCTTTCTTCAAAGAGATTTTAATGTGAAACCATCTTCTGTGTCTCTAAACAGTAATACGCACTTGAGCTTTCAAGCCCATGTATCATAGAATATAAAAAAAAGCACACCAAAATAATAGAGAGCTGTAATTCTACTGATGGTTTTTGGTGATAAGAAAAGCTGCAGTGGCGTGGCTTGAAAGGGTTTGTCACCATAACTCCAGGATCAAATTTCCTTGTATTACAGAAAGATGGCAGAAAGAGCCTGCAAAGGACACTCAAGGAGACATGTAATAAATGCCATGAAAAGTGCAATTCTTTCTGATAGAAAAGCTTTAACACAGTCACAAAGTGCCTAATCATGGAAGTGCTGAGTGAGTTCACCCTGCCTTGAACTTCAGCAGGATGCAAGGTGCTCAGCACCCCTTTACAGAGGCTCAGCACTTCAGAGAATCGGGTCCCAAACCAGGAGGAAAAATCATTTTCAGAAATACATGTGGCAAGATATAAATTCCTACCTAGTAAGATAAATCAGGTTTTATTTAAGCATTGGCATAAAGAAGAAAGAGATCCCAGACAGGGCGATATATTTAAAACAATCCATTTGTTTCCTCCCCCAGAGTGGAATCCAATGTAAGAGCCATTTGGAGAGTTTGAGAGGTATTTGACTGGCTTTAGCTTGTACTAGCCTCATGCAGAGGGGTGAATCACAACCTTCACAAAATACTTCATACATGTGAAGGGCCACAGCTCAGGCAACTTAAAAGTAAATAGTGTCAGAGCATGTAATAAGAGATTTTGTGCACTAAAGGCTATTTCTTGGCCATGATTTCAAAGTCTACCTAATTATTTCATTGTAAGATTTTAATGCAAAAAAAATCAACAGCTGTTTTGTTATTTTGGTGGGTTTTTCATTTTATGAAGATCAAAAACAGCCTAAGATAAAGATCACATCTGAAAGAGTGGCCTATGAATGGAAAGAAGGAAATGGTCCTAAGGACGTCAAATTCCTTGGTCCTAAGGATGTCAAGTTTCTTTTGGGGGTTCCCACAGATAGCAAAAAAATATATGTAAATTCCTTTACAGTGAAGCAGGATGTTCCAGAGAAGTCTAACCTGAGTAAAGCTTATCTCTTCCTCTATTCAGTTTGGACTGTTGGAACAAGCCATCTTTGTGCTTCCTTCAGATATGAAATTTGCTTTTCTATCTGGTCTTTAAACCCCTGAGTCAAGCATATCTTTGAATGACTTAGCTGCTTTACCATGAAATTTAAGGCTGGATCCATGAGTGAAAGGTCAAGATAGCAAACATGAAGGTAAAAGCATATTTGGTTCTTCCCCTCAAACTGCCACGGTATGCAAGATGTCTGTGAACATTTCACATGATATTTGTGATGCTGTACTGCTTCAAGAGACCATAATTGCAAGGCACCCTAATAAACAAATTCAAACCCCCAGTGATATGAAAAGGAAAACAAATCTGCCCATTCTTTCACATTGCAGTTCTACTCGCATGGTCAAAGTCAGTATGAGTAAAATTTTTGTGAAGAGCAGTCTTAGAAGCAGCCATAAACATTGAGATACTCCTGGTCACTGAGCCCCTCATGAGTCTCTCCTCAGGCAGCCGTCACAATTAGGGCAAGCTGATATTCATTACAATTTCCTGAATATGCACCAAATGGCCTGATAGGGTTTTCACATAAACCTGGAAATTGTCTAGACTCACTCAAAATGCAGCCCAATGAATTTATGCCTAAACTGGGGAATATCTGAGAAGTTATCTGTCATGTTGTAACACCAAATCAGGATGAGCTAGGCACAAAATATTCCCAAAAATATACCGGAAATAAGTCTGAAGAATTACCTAAACAATCAGAGGGGTCTAGGAAGGTCACAAAACACTATGTACAAGCCTGACAATAGAAAAGCTGCATAAACGAATCTTGATTGGAAAGAGCCAATAAATACAGAATCCTGTTGAATCTTGTAGGAAACCACATCATTCTTTCTGCTGGCCTCTGCTCTGGGCAGGCTTTGAGAACTGTCTGAAGCTGCAATCACGGGACTGGTCCAAGCACTTCTGGCTTCATGACCATTCAAACCACATGAGCATTTCTGGTCTTTATTATGAGAATTAGCATATTCTCATTTTTTTTTATTAGTCTTTCTGAAAGCTCCTTTGTTTCATTTTCCCCCCCATCATATACTGAGTATTTCTCTGACTCATAGCACCTCTGCATCATAGCCTTGTTACTCATCAGTAGAGGGCTGTACCTCAAGCTAAGTAAAATAAGCTGTGTGTTCCCCTCTATCTTGAAATGCTGGTGTGACTAACAGATACTGGAAATCCATCTTCAGGAGTCGCACCTCATTTTCTGGTAATGAGCTGTAGGGTCTATGCACTGGACTGCCTCCCACTGATTGCTAAGGTGCTAACATTAAAGAATCAAGTTTGCTCTATAAAATCACGCAGTTGTAAATAGAGGACCTTTCCTACTGAGTTATCTTCATAAATGAAGTTGCTGCAGCAAGCTTTTCCAAGAACTCTCAGTCCCACATGCTGTCGTTAAACTGGGATAATGATTTACAGTGTAGCGAAGTAACCTCCTAAAGCTGAACTTTTGGGATTGCACAAGGGACTGTTCATCCACATTCCAGGTTTGATTGCTCAGAATTTATCTTAATTATAAAGGGCTCGATCGGAGTGAAGCGAGAAGGGCTGGGAGAGTGAGAGTGAGCAATATTGGAGCTCTACACGGAATGACTGACAGCGACACAATGCCATCATGTAACTAACATGTTGCAGCACAGCATTTAAGTAGGCCCCATTCTTCAGGCAGATATGAAATGTTTGCTTGGTTCTGCTGTCTCTTGCAGGTAGCACAGTGGGTAAAGGGGCAGAGGTACACTCCGCCGACACACAGCTTCGTTGTTGCTTGAGTAACTACAGCTATTTAAGCAACAAGACTCCACAAGGTAGAGCCACATTACACAGTAAAAGCCTGTGGTGCACTGTGAGAGAGGATTACAAAATTAAAAACCCCCTTAACTATCCATCTTGAACAAGGATAAAACACATCATGCCTTGTTTTCTCAAATAGGTTCAGAAAAAAAGGTCTAATCCCCCAAAAATGGTCTAGTGATAACATAGTCCCATCCAGCCTCTCCATCCGTTTTCTGTCTCAATAGCTGTTTCTTTTCAGATTATCGATGTAATTATATATGATTCACCTGGCATTACAGACACAAAGTCCAGTTGCCAAAGAGCCTACTAGCACCCTGGACATGGAGCAGTGAAGTCACAGAGCAGTGGGTAGAGAACAGGAGGAAAAGGCACAGGTGCAACAGTGAGATCATTCAGATCCTCACTGCAGACACACTTTGATGGTTCAAGAGCATGTTTTACAAAACATAACTGAGTGAAGCAGAAAAGAAGCTGTTCCACATTGCCGTGATGATCTTTAAACACGTTTTAAACCTTTCCTTAGTGGTTTGAGCACACACCATTTATACCTCACCAACAGCATCACCTGAGCAGTGTGCACCAGCTGGCCTTCAACAGTGCCCCCAAAGTGTGTGGGACCGACTGGGAACAGCTGGTGCCGTCCTCATTATTTCCATGGCAGCTGAGGATTCTCTTGCACTCCAAGAATCCTCAGCTGCTGCTTTTATCCCCCATCCCCTTTTTTTTTACAAGAGGGTATATATTTCCTTTGAAGAAGCAATGGAGGCTCATAAATTAAACTGACTTCTCTCTGCGACTGTTTCTCCTCCATTTTTCTGCGTTCATTTACTCTTGTCACATTTTTCAGTAGCAACTCATGAGAGCAGCACTGCTCACTGGAGATGTGTTTGTTCATCTACGTAAGAGGAAACCTTCCCTTCTAGCTGCAGTTCTGAAGAGTATATCACAGTGGATTCTCCATGGCCATGAATGTGGACCAGAGCCACATTCCCTGACAGGGACCCTTGATGGGACCCTATCCATTTGTCTAAAACGAAATATGTGCAGAAGAACATGACCACAGTGAAGAAGAGTGTAATATGAGTTGGGACAGAGATTATCTCTTCTTCTCACACTAGCAAATAAAGCATTCAAAGCACCAAAACGCGATAAACTGTCCACGACTTTGTGGGGGTGGCTATACAATTGATTCAAGTCCCTCCAGCTAACAAAACTCAGAGGCTCACAGAGAAATTTTTTAATAAACATCTGAAATTAAAGCTCCACTGCTGACAGCAAAATTACAATTTACAGTTTAAAGACGCATTCAATTATAGTTACCCAGAGACAAAGAAGACAAGAAAAATAAAATAAATCTGGAAAGAAAAGGAAGGACTTCAAATTTGCATCAAATCTTAATCCAATAATCTGCCTTTAATTACCCATAGCAGACTCTCTCCTAAAGTGATCAGTTTTGCCTCAGATCTCCAAATCTTTTGGCCCAAAGCCAAATGTATAAGTGCTTTATCACTTGAGACTTGGAGAGCATCCGTGTCCGCAGGCTCAGTGAGAACGTTTATAGCTGGTATGCTTGGCTGCCATTGTGGATTTGGTTTAATCCACTGAGAGTCTTTTTACATCTTTGACTCTGTTTCATGCTTTGAACCAGTGGTAAGATTTTACTGGATTACTCCATCTCTCAGGACAGAAAGAGTATTGTTCTTTAGCCAGCTTCTGAAAGTTCGTATTTTAGCCTGTCTGCATTTTTCTGCTATTTGTGTACCCCTTTGTCTGATACTGGAAAATTTGACAGTGTAATAAAGGTAAAGGAGCAACATGGATGCCTACTTTGGGCTTTTTTACTTAAGTTTCTTAAATTTTTTATGTCTTAGCTGTCTGATATATTAGTAGCAGTTAAAGATGTGGCAGAAGAAAAGTGTTCTTAGAGGTAGTCCCTTCTTATTCTTCTGTTTCATGGTATTAAATCCACCTGATCATATGAGAGAGCTATGCAGACTTTCCCTTTAGGGGGAGAACCTGAAAGCAGTAGCACTTCCTGGTGCTGAGAATCCTTGCAAGACAAGCTCAAGCAGCAGTATGTTGTAAAAGCATCACTCACAAATGTGCCAGAAACCTACGTTTATTGGATCAAGTCACACACATCTGAATGACAATTGCAACAATTATAGTCCTGTCCTGTCTCTCTGTGTTGACACCAGCAGTTAACATTATAGGCTGCTTTCTCCTCTGATGATGGTAAATCAACGAATTATAAAAACTGCTGTCATCAAAAATGCAATCAGTAAACAAAACACAAAGTTAAGAATTATCCCAGCCATAGGACAGACTGCAGCAGAGAGACATCATTTAATAACCACTGAATTATCATGATCAAACCTAGTTCTAACACAGACCCATTTCTATGGCCTCAGAACCACCGCTGGCAACAGGCAATTAATTGTGGTTGAGTAAAAAATTGGTTAGACTGGAAGAAAATAGTTTGTGCTCTCTACTGTGCTACCAATGTCTTCTGCATTGCCTTTGTTCAAGAGTTTGCTTTGCAAAAAAGGGAGTGATAACACCTATTTAACACAGGTCAATGGGACAAGTCTGATTTGCATGTGTATACCTTTTTATTAAATGTATGTTTTTCCTTTCCTACCATCAATAAAGCCTTTGTGGCAGACAGAAATCAGAACCAGCATTTGTGAAATACTAAGATCTCAAGTTTAGAAGATGTTATACAGAAAAATCACAGACTGTATTTACACTACTATGTGGATATTTTTGACACCAATCAATCATTTAATTTTTCACTTTTCAAAATATTTATAAACTGACTGCACAGTTCTTAAGGTTTGCTATCTACTAATCACAGAACGAGCACTAACAAAGCTAGTTTGTTTTAAAAGAATCACATCAGGTAAGTTCAGAGCAAAAATTGTCCTTTCCTAACTAGGTTCCCCCTAGAAAAGGAGATCTTCATCCTTACTTCAGCAAATATGTTGATCAAAAAAGGAGTCACTGATTGGAAACTGGCTCTTATAGCTAAAGTTCTCACTAACAAAGGACATTCTAGCAGTGATCTGTGACAAAGCAACATACACTCTATTAAAGTAAAAGCAACCCCAAGTTTTTTGATTGAACTGGCTTTTGCCTGCTGTTTTTTCTGTCCTTTGAACATCGTTGTGCATCCAATGTTTTCCACATCCAAAACTGAAGCACATCAACTACTGCACCTCCTGCCTATGTTGTTTCATAAAGTTTTCCAGGTATCTCCCTTCTTTTCACTTCCTTTTTCCAGTGCATCTGTGCACTACCAAATGCATTTGGCATTCAACTCCAGATATTATTGCATTTTCAAGGTTATTATTATATTTTGGGTAACGCATATGTTCATACCCAGTGTACTGAACGTCATACCAGTATTCAAGAAACAGCATGAGTTGGTCAGACCACGGATGAGATGCAGAAAACAGTCTGAAGAGATTAATCATCACAGAAGATATTTGAGGTTCAATTCTAGTACAAATCAGTAGTAACATCTTTCTTATTTGCCAGATGCACACCAAAATAAGATCAACAGAGATGAAATCAGAATTGGATCATGGTAATAAGCATGCAAGTTATAGCACAGTCTCTTAAACCTAGTGTTATTTGTCTACAGGGTAGAGCAGATGTACTTTCTCAGTATCCTGACTTAAGGGATGTTTCTAAGAAAGGACAGGGTTATATTGTGAGTGCTGTAAAAAGAACTATCGTGTAAAGCACTGTAGCATGCAGAGGGTAGTACTAGAACATACTGTTATGGTTGGCTGTACCTGTAAAATTCATGAAATTATTGGCTTCTTTCAGCTGCAGTACAGTACTTTTACAGTAATTTGTCACTCTGTTTTCAGCAGGGATAATGGACCATGCCTTTTTCTAGGAGCACATTATTTGGCCACCGGCAGCTCTTTATATTTGCCATGAGCTCCCCACTAGCTACATGTTCACCCTCACCCTCCCTCTGCGGGACACTGCAGGCAATAATAGATCTGTGGGGTTAATGTTTCTTTACCAGAAGCTAATGGTATCTGTGATGATTGGTGTTAATTGGCCTGGCTACATCCAGTGTGTCTGTACCGTTCCTTTCCGCACGCTATTCCTCCACTTCTGCCTGCACAAAATGGCATGACAGCACTGCAGCCAAAATCATCTAGAAAAATACCACAGTCATTGCTCCTCCCTATCTCACCTGACACTGCTTAATATTGCCACTTTTATATGGCCAGTATCTAGAAGCCCAGTAATAACCTTTTCTATGGCTGGAGATAAATGCCATGTAAAAATGAATGAAAAGGAAGATCAGGGAAAAAGCCCCTTCTGACCTGAGGGCTGATATTTTTCAGCTTTAAAGTTCTCTTCTACCTTCAGCATAACATCAGTGATGAAACTACTCTTTTCCATCTTATTTGAAAACCCTAACATGTTACTGGCATTATTTTCTGTGAAAAATGGTAAGTCATTAGAATTAGGAAGGAAATTGTTTTCCTGTCTAGTGACATGTTGTGAGATTTTCAAATTTTTCTCTGTTCTGCAGTGCAGCAAATCCAAAACATTTCTCACTCCTCAGAAGAAAAAGTAGGGTGATTTTTGCTACAAAATTATGTGGAAGCTTGGCATCCTTCTAATATACAGTAACATGGATACCAGGGACCAAACCTCTTCCTCTCATACACAGCCCCTGTTAAAGATATATTTTCCATATGACAAAGCCTTTCACTCTCTTCCATCTGGATTTTGACCTTATGTGTGGTCATTCTGATGTCAAAAATTAGACAACATCCCTCCCGTCAACCACCAAAAGGTATTTTTCACGAAGTGTTTTAGATTTTCTAATCATCATCTTCATAACAATTCTTCTGTGATGCATGATGCAATGCAGTGTTCCAGAGCCAGAAAGCACATGGTTGTTCTGGAAAAGGTATCTGATTTCAAGGTCAAGTTCTTTTCTCCCAAGGTAAGTATCATTTACACACTCTCCAGAATCAGTGGAGCTAAGCACATGTCACAAGGAAAAGAACAAGTTTTCTTTAAAATAATAATAAGGAATATGCCAAAATGGAAATAACACCTTTATTTTAACTGCTTGATGTCTACCACAAAAAAAAAACAAATCAAAATGAAGCAAAAAAATGGTCATCATATTTAAGCTTAGAAGGCAGAACTTTCCCCATGTATTTTTTCCAAACACTGAAGTATGGCACTGCTTTTAGATACATGTAGTGTCTTTCAATCTGCCTGGAGTTACTCAGATGCCTAAAGAGAAATATGCCAAAAGATAAAAGTGCCGAAGCACTTTCCTGAAGTGGAATTCTACCAGTTCAGGAAAGCGAGAGGATTCATACCAATCAAGTAGTGAGGCTGGCAGGCTCGGTGCCGTATATGGCCATGGAAGAGACATAGGCTCTCACAGAGCTCCCAAATTCATCTTCTATACTGGAGGCATCACTCTTTCCATGACTTACCCTGGGAGTCGTGGGAAAGTGGTTTCTAGTCTTGGCACCTGGATTCCTCATCTAGGTTGTGTTACTCATAATAATCTTTGTCTTGTTTTACCATTTATCTGTTACTCCTGCTAATTCCAGTAAAACAAAATACACTCATCTTTTGTACCTAATTAGGTAACTCTGCTCATATTTCTGAGAATAGTACTTTTTAACTGTTTTTGCAAAACACTGAAGAACAGAAAAAAATGAATGAAAATTTTGTCTGTCTGCAAACTTTAGGATATCCAGCATTGTGTACAGCAGTTTTTACATTCCAAAAATCATCTTTTTGAGAACAGCCAAAGTCTTCAACCGTCACCTGCTGAACTTGACAAATACACTCCCATTGCCAGCAACAGGCTTTTGCTATAAAAGTGGCTGCTCGGCACAGCCTGATCATGAGATGCACTCTCCCATCCCTTATACTGCACATGGAAAAGAACTCCACTTAAGGTAGTGAAATGCCAAGAAAAGCAGAAGTAGCCATTCAAGATACCATGTTCACTGATATTTCCTGTATTTAGATCTGCTCATTTATCTACATTCAAGTTAAAATTTTCAAAACTTGCACTTTGAGCCCTAGACACTGGCAAAGAGGTTGTTTTATGGAAGGAAAGCCATGCATTTATGTATATCTGAGCTCCAAATTATTAGAGTCCAGTCCTGAAGGAATGAAAATTGTAAAATTGCTGTAAAACTTTCTGGACCAGCTTTGAAGTCACAAAGTCTGAAGGAGGAGAGTTGTAAAGGAGCAAAGGGATAGGCTGCTTTGTGTGAAGCGTGTAGGAGTGCCTTGGTAAGATACAACCACGATGCTTCCAGTCACCATCCCTTGAAGGCTGTGCACTTTGAATGAGCTGTAGATTTCCTCCCTTTTTCTCATTATAAATTCCATACACAAGCAAAGTTGCTCTATTCAGACATATTAAACTGTATTTGCAATACAAAGGAACTGAGGCAAAGGGCACCAAATAATGTAATCATATTTGCCCTGCAATGTCAGTAGTGAAGCGATACCCCAGATAACCAGGAACGAGTCTTTCAGGTACCAGCTGCTGGGTACCCATAGGCGGGAACTATGACTGGGCATATTTTCCTGCAATTGGACTGCACTAATACCATTGCCAGCAAGCTGCCAGTCAGCATTTCATTTTGTTCCACTTGCTCTCTGAATTTCTTGGTGTTCTGCTAACAGAACTATGCCATAAAATCTTGCAGGTCTTGTAGGCGGGCAGAGGACAACCTTTATGCTTTGGCTTTATTTAAAATCCTTGAATCATCCTGTGACTACATAAGAATGGGGACAAGCTGTCCTTTTAATTATTAAGTGAAAGGACAAATGTGTTTTTCAGGGTTTATAGCATTTCCACAGCAGTATTCTGCAACACTGAACATTGCAGTCTGTCTACAGGCAACTTACCTTTGCATGGATATATACAAAAAGCTGCCTCATTCTTAAGGATGTTTCCTGTGACCTTCTCCTGCATGTGGCATGTCTTGTACCCTCCCCCACCTAAGAGCACTACTGGTGGCCCTACTATAAGCTGTGCAGATGTTGCTACCCCATTATTGCAGCTTTATATTTGCAAGAGCCTTCCTCGAACAGATGTTCTTTCTGTGTGCATATACCATACTTCCCACTGCAAACACTTTTACAACACAAACAGCAGATTGTCTTGCTTCTGTCGTTCGGATCAAGAGAGAGTAAATGCCTCATTCTAATGATGTGAGTTTTCTTCCCAGAGTGCTTAATGTCTTCCATTCTCACTGGCCCTGTTCACTTCAGGTGTTTCATTTCTGCTCCTCGGGCTTTTCATCACTTATCTTTACTCTAAAGGGTCTCCCTAAAAATATCCTCTTCCTGAATTTCCTTTACTGCTTTCCCCTTCTTTTTAATCCCTTTTGCTCTGTCCTCCTCATTTTGTAGAAGCTACTCTGCCTTCTTCAGCTCTGCTCAACGAGGAGCTAATTCAATGAATTTAAAGGAGAGTGTATTTTCTGGAGTAAGAATTAATAAAAATTGGCGAATATAATTCCTACAAGTTGTAGAATAGGAGACAAAAATTCAAAAATGAAAGAAAATTTGTGTTGGCTAGGTATTGCAAAACCAAGAGTTGAACACACCAATCTCTCTGATGTTTAATCAAAAGCCTAACTTGTAAGTGGAGTAATTTGTAAAGAGTCTTGTAAAATTATGACAACATTGCATAGATCTTCCGCCTCTTTCATGGTGATTATGATTGCTTTCAGAGGACATATTCATTCATGACTATCTCTGATTAAAAATTATCTGTTTCTGTGCTTTTAGCTTCTTCTGTTTTTATCAGACATTTGTCAGTAATACAGCAGCAATAATAATATAAATTTTGTAGCAATTACAAAAAGTAACATTTGTCATTGAATAGTAATACATCATGAAGAAGCAATGGTGTGGAGATTCCTGCTGCCACAGCTAGTTTGCTTTGGATACTTGAGCTGGACTGTTTAGAGGTATCTGAACTATCCTTATGACAACTTGCACAGCAGACATGTGACAGGATGCTGACAGCATCTTCTTCGAATCTCTCCCAGCCTCAAAGTCATGGAAGACATCACTCTTGTGCTCTGCAACCTCCTGAAACACAAGCTCTGTCACAGTCCTAATATCTGTGATAAAAATCCTACCTTTTGTTTCCTAATCATAATTTGCCTTTTTGTAAATCTTTTAAAATCACCTTACATCTAGCTTTTCAATTGACCATATTGTTCCATTTTAGCTCACATTGTTTTCCTCTGCATTCTCTCTGCTATAGTTCTCTCCCACATAAACACCATTCCACTGAAAAATACTCGGTCACCTCCTGGTATTGGTTTCAGTTCTCATATTGCAACTTCCCTGTTACTCCTTACACAGATGGACTAAAAGCTATTTGGCCTGCTCACTTCCAGCTTCATGGATACAATATTAGATGGCTGGCACCTACTGTGCAGGCAGCCTTTGAGGGTTTTGCAGCTAAAAGCTGTACTTACCAATGGCGGTCATACACCTTAAAAAGTAGATTAGGTTCCACTGAAAGTAAAATCAGACTATGGTCATTTTGAATACAAGAATTAAATTACTGTAGGCTGAAGATGCAGCTCAGGGTTTCATGAAAAGCTCAGTGATACCCTCTTTTGCCTTTCTTAAAGCACAGCAAAATTAATAAATTCCTATTGGAACATCAGTTTGAACATAACTGATTTCTCTGTCTGGTAGTCTGTGAAACTTTCTACATCTGCTTACAACTACTTTGGAGATTACAATCTTGACATAAATAATTTCTTCTTTTCAGTCTTTTTACTTGTTCATGAATGAAATCTAGCCATTCTTTAAAAGTAACTCTATACCAGTGAATTAGTAATAAAGTCTAGCTGTAAAATTCTCTCTCTCAGAAATGTTTATAAACCAGTTATATTAACTCTTATTAATACATTACAAATACAATACGAATTACACCCATCTACCCTGAGATTATGACCCTGAGCTAAGCATTATCACTAGTTAAAAATTCTTTTGAAAAATAGCAGTTGGGAAGAGTATGTGTGAAAACTGAGGAAAAACAGATTTCTACTGTCATCCTCTCTGCGCCATGCTCATCCATCTCACTGGCATCCACCATGGGCCTGTTCAGTTCCCTTCCAAGATGCCCTGTGCTGGCTGCTGCACTGAGGAGCAACACGCGACTGCAGCTCTGAAGTTTCTGCTCAGTTTGGTCATGGCTTGAGATGGATCTACTTATCAATATTGCCAGTGTTAACTGTGGATTCCTCACTGGGTAAGGCAGTTCCACTGAGCTAGACTCACAACAGACACATTTAAAAGTGAAATTTAGTATTTTGCAAACAAGAAATACTCACTATATCCAGGTAAATGCAAAGACATTCCATAAGATAATCATCATGTTACGGTTGGAATTTAGTTATTATTTTTGAATACTCAGTTAGACCTTAGTGCTTGCTATCATGTAAGAGCAAAGGTGTAATTGTATTTAACCTTTTTCTCTCCATGAAGAAAAATAAACAAATAAATAATCAGATGCCATGAGCTGAATAGTTCACAGTATTTGTATTTTAAAAGTAGTTATATTTCACTGAAAATAAAGGAAGACTCACCTAACTCAAAGATAGCCTCGAGCTGGTAAAACATTGATGATGTCAACAACATTACCGATGTTTCTATCACTTCTTCAGGAAACTATGCTCTAATGGAAGTCTGAGAGGGAAAGTGCACTCACACATTTTCTCAAAAATCTCACATTTTCTTAGCCAGTGTTTCTTCTCAGCCACCCTTATCCACAATCTCCGTCCTGTCAAATCAGAAGAGAATGAGCTTCATCTTTTCTGTATAGTGCTTCCTCTCCTACCCAGATCTGCCAGTTCCAGTTTCACTACGAGATGGTGTCTTGGGGTGATTCTATGACAATACTGTATGCCCCATTGCCTGCTTGAATCTCTATATAATGCAGTTTGTACCTTTAAACTGCAAAGGGAGAGAGAAGCTGAGGGAACTCTTCAAAGCGGCTTACTTGACCTTGCAGTTAGAGGTTTACATACTTCTCTGGACTGGCAATTTTTGTCAGTTAGGAGGGTAGAGGAGAGAGCTTTTTTCCCCTAGCTCTTCGGCTCTCAGCTGAGAAGGGACTGCAATCTCAGTGGCTTCTGTTCTTTTTTGGACTGTTTTTGGCTTGCTTCTTCATCCAAGACTGGCTGTCATCTCTGGGACCTGCTCGGCGGGACTCTCCAAGGGGGTCATTAGACCCTGCCCAACCCGGCCCAGCCTCAGGTCTCAGGACTGTGGAGTAGGTAAGTTTTAAGTGACTATATAAAATCCACCAGCCTCTTTTAGGGGTCGGGGGAGGGGGTTTCAATATCCTTTTCTGCCCTGTGCCTGCGGGGGACTCTGTTAAAGAAACAGGGTTTTTTTCATTTTCATTCAAGAAATTATTTTTCCAAACCCATGAGGGAGGGGCTGCTGGGGCCTGCTTGCCTGGTAGGCAGGAGAGAGAGACGCCCTTTTCGGGCTGTTTCCTCCTAAATCTGTGGCTAAACCAGCACAGATGTGTTCTCATATTTTTCAGGAGGACAGTAGATCAAGCTACATTTGCTGTCTGCTACACCCACATAAAACTGGAGAAAATAATTTATGTGGAATGAAACTTTATTTACCCAATTAAGTAAAAAACAAAACAAAACCCCCCAAAAACTATGAGTGGAACCTACTAAATATCAAGAGCTTCAGTTTGCTGAAATACTGTAATGGGATTGATGAATTGGATATATTTCTTCATTATGGGCTGCATGTAGGGCATCAGCATTAAGAAATTAAAGTCCTGAATTGACACTATGAGCCATCTGAAATCACATATACTACCTGAAGACAATAAATATGTTGAAATATTAGTGCAGAAAGTGCTTTGTATTTCCAGTGTCAGTGTGTTTAATTTGCTTACTAATTTAGGAGAATTTAGACTTCAGGGATGTAACAGGCATGGAACTACCCAATTTAGGGAACTGTTTTATCTGGATAAAGTGGGGAGGTTGAGTTTTTTCTTTTCCTTTTTTTTTTCTTTTAAGTGAGGAGGATGTGGAGCATCTGCCTAAAGCAGAAATGCTACAAAACTCATTAGCCATAGTAAAATTAAATTAGTGCTCTCCAGATAATCCCAAGTTATTATCCATGAATCTTTGTGCAACAATGCCCTGCATCTCTTTTCCTCTCACACATATTATTTCTGCCTTTGGACTGCCCTTTGGTGCTTTTTAGAAAGTCCGTTGTTGAGCCATTGAATGAGTATGATCACCGTAATAAAAAATTGGAGTGATTTTTATCCACCTTTTCTCACAGCTGCATGAAATGCTTCTTCTGTAGCCCTCTGCTAAAACAGGAGACCAAATTCTCCAATGTCTCCTATTCCATTTAGTTGTTTAGATCTGCATGAAAAGTCTGCAGTCCTTGCTTATAGTCATGGAATTCAGAGCACAACTAAGGAGGAAAACTGCTGGGGTAGCCCTGAGGCACATTTTGGAGCAATGTAGTTATAGTAGATGTCAATTACGGGAGTCCAAGTGTCCCACAGAGCAGAAATCAAAACTATGGCTCAACAGAGAACTGGGACATCTTGTTGCTGCTCCCTTTTCCCCAGCATCAGAGACTGGGTCAAATGTAAGGGTGTTTTTAGGAGGCCAAACCAATGAGGTAATTCCCCTCATGCCCTCCAGTTCTCTGAGACATCTGGCATCTCCACTGCTCTCCGTCCTGCAGAACTTAAGCTTCAAGGACTTTCCCCAATAAATCACAGGAGAATCTTTGCATCCTCCTTGATACATGAGAGAACTGCAAGAAGGTTTTGGAGGATTTCAATAATTTCATGGTTTGACTTCATTCTTTCCTGCAACATGGGTTGACTAAAACACCACATGAAGACAACATCTGAGCCCTAACTTATAGCCAACAGTGAGGTAGCTTGCTCACTTAGAAGCTCTGCAACACTTCCAAGCTAGCTATTTCGTAGGTGATTGGGAGACAATCAGGAACAACACTTGAGTTAGGGCTTGCAACTAGCTCTGCAGTGCAGATGGACTTCCAAGTTCTTTCACTCACATTCACATGTAAAGGCAGCCAACAGATATTTTCTCAATCACGGTGGTTTTATTTTAATCTGAAAAGGCTTTCCATAAAAATGTCCTTTGGATTCCTTTTCTACTGCTTGGATAAAAAAATAAAGGAAAAATTTGGTTTTCAAGAAGCTGAGTTAGGAAATCTAATCCTGTTCCAGACTAGCAACAGCTGAGTGCCTAAAGGCAGTCTCACAACACACCATCTGATTAACTTAGAGCAAATCTGGACAGCTTTCAGAGAATACACAACGAACTATTCTCAACCATGGGAACAGAAAAGTAAAGGGAAGGGATACTTTCAAGAAAGATCATAAGTGAAAAAATTAATTGAAGAATCATCTA
The DNA here is from genome assembly GCA_013398955.1 of Callaeas wilsoni. Taxonomy (NCBI): domain Eukaryota; kingdom Metazoa; phylum Chordata; class Aves; order Passeriformes; family Callaeidae; genus Callaeas; species Callaeas wilsoni. The sequence continues at coordinate 64,675 of VWPU01006330.1, forward strand.
CAAAAAAGGATTTATCTGTGTAAAATGATGATTAATCAAAGCAAGAAACAGTCTGTGAAGGGGAAAAAAGTTAATTTTGACAAATCTCAGCAATTATCACACTAAAATCTTATAAATTTTGATTTATTTATTTATTTTATCCGGGATCAGGTCAGGAAAAAACTTCCAAACCTCTCATTTGTCACTGCCAGATCAGGGCTGTATGACACTGAGAAAAATGCAGCAAGGGTAACAACATAAATATGTAAGTTTCTCTGAAGCCAATTTTTACATCTCTTTCACTAAGCTTCTCTGTGTCATTGTCAGGAGTAAAACATCTTCTTGATATCAAACATTTACATTAATTGATGGGTAAAGAACACCTGCATCCACAAAACTTGTAGCAAAGGATGTAATCACCACACAAGGTTCTAGGGACCTTCTGCTCAAGCACCTACCACTCGCCACTGTTACCAACCCTATCACAGGTTAGATTAATGCCTCCAAGAAGCAGAGACACCAGTACAAATATTTGAGACAAGTTTTTCCTGGAGGTGTCCTTGTGGTACTTCTTGCAGAGATGCTTTTTGAAGTCTTTCTGCAAAATTGAAGCAAGACAGCTCTACTTCTTGTTGAGAACTGTTACTTCTGAAGCACTGCTAAACCTTCTGTGCTGGGTAGCATCCCTGGAATTTATCATCATAATGCTAAAGAACATATTTTAGTCCAGACTGCACCAAACCAAGATGACAGATTGGTTTTTTTGTTTCTCACTGAAATAGCTTCTGGTTTTTTCAGTCTGCAAAAGCTATGTCATAATATCAATAAAATTGGTACATCACAAGAAAGCCACAGTTCCCAATCTTTGCTTCATGTGCAACATGTTGCCCACAAGACTTTCTGATATTGCCTCTCGATACAGTAAATTAAAAACTTAAACCCAAGGCCAACAGAGAGAGCTAACCTGTCCACAAAATGCAAGTTGCTCAGTATTGTTCCTCCTGGGACCACTGTTCTAGAGTAATGTGCAAATATTCTCAACAAATCACAGTTTGAATACCAGTTTGTTTGCCAAGTGATTCTCCCAACTCCCTGCTTACAGCCATAAGAAAACATTTTATTTATTAATTATTATTTGTAATTTGGGAAAACAAATGGCTGTATTCCCAGTCAGTTGACTCTCCTATCCACATATGTGCATTCCAGGAGCGCAAGCTTTACCTCTGGTTTAGAGAGGTATTTTTTTCCCTGGGATCCTTCATTAAAACATTAGCAGCACATTACTGCTTAGCAGGTGCACAGACCCCATAGCCAAATGTTACTTGTTAACTGTGGTGCGACATTATATGGCCATAAATGTCTAGCTATTAATCACATGTTTTGATTTGTATCCAAAATGTGATTTATGCACTGGATTTCTAAGACTGTATGCTATACTAACAAGGAAGAGTGAAGGAATTCAGTTCAGTCAGGCAGCTTAATCGTTCTCTGCCATGAAGTGCATGTACCTGTGAGCAGGCAGGGCAGTATTGGAAGAGCAACTGGAATCAACCACATCAGCGATGGGGAAGGGAAGGGAAACAGAAGCCATCTTTGACAAATTCAATTAACTTCTTTCCCTGGGTAAGGAAAAGAATCTAAGAACAGTGCACAGCAGGGTTCAGAGGGTAAGGAAAAATACAAGCAAACAACCTTCCCAAATCAGATTTCCTATCAAATCAAAGAATGGAGCTGTTCCCACAAGAAGTGGAGGTCTTCCACTATATTACAGCAGGATTTGACAACAATATAGTAGTCTGTTGGTACTTATATGCTAATTCATATATGATTCCAAGAGGGAACAAAGCATTGACTGGCAGAAGGTCTGTAGTCCAGTTTCACTAAGTCTCTCTGCAGTGCTATTTATTCTACTAAAACACATTGTGCTGCCATGATGGTCAACAGTACTGTTGTCACAGCTTATACCACCTGATAAAGTGGTGACCCCTTGACACTCCTGAATTGCTTAGTTGTGATAATGAAAACACAGTACAGATCATGCTTCAAGCACAGCATGGCTGCATCAAGAACAGCACTAAGCAAAGCTGTGGAAAAGTCAAAGAGGAAAGCCCACAGAAGGAGGCTTCTTTCCAAGCAACTGTGGCTTGATGGTTTTCTCTAATTTTAGGAGAAATTCCCATATGATTTGACCTGAAGGAAAGCTCAGAAATGGGTGAGGATACTCAGATTTCTGCAAAATCCTCCCTTCATTCTTCTTTTCAACTTTCTAATTCATACTTTGGCCTAAGGACTGTATTGAAAAGGTCATGCATGAAAACAGGTGAAAGCAGTACTCGCATCCCACCTGCATACGCAACATGGTAAATAACTGGCAACCAAACTCTAAATCAAAAGAGGAAAAAAGCATAGGATTCCACCCAAAAGAAATTTCTGAAACAATATACTTCAAAACATCTGAAACAGGATAAAAGTATCCAGTTTCTCATAGAGATATCCAAGGACTGATGTGAATTGTGTCTCACTGCATAAAGACCCTTAACTTTCCAAGGGATTCACTGTAATACTCTACTCCTCATCTTTCATTCAGAATCCTATTTCCTGGCACTGATTTTCCCTTCACCCACACTTGCAATGATTTGCTGTGCTTTCTGTTATAAGGGTGGAACCCTGTTGCTGGCCTGAGACATTACCCAGGATAAGGCATAACATAAGCAACATATGGTATATCCTTCATCCCTGACTTCCACCTTCCCGACTCTGACATTCACTTTCTCCCGTAATTTCCAAGTCCAGTTAAGCAAATCACAATAATCAATTATGATCAATGAAATTTTTTATCTATGACCTCCCTTTTGTGTGTGTGTTGCTTCCTATTAGCTAATGCCACCCAATTAATTTCTTCTTGATATTCCTTTTGTGTTCAACAAGTAGTCATAGTTATGGCCAACCCATCTTTTCAATGTAAACCTTACTCTAACATGGGAATGAAATCACTACAGATCTATTATTTCTCGGAACAGGATATTTAATTTGCATAAAATATTCTGCACTTGACACAGTGCCAGGAAGAAACACCTAATGTCCATTCTTCATTGCACTCTTGCTGTGGCCTTAGGAACAGAAGGAATCACCACGTTAGTCTCATGCCTATTGCTCCCGAGTTCCCTACTTCTTAGTCCCATCTCTGATTTATACTCCCATGACTCTCTGAGAGCCCTGTCAAGTCAGTGACCAAGATAATGGACAAAAAGGAATTTCTTACATGATGTAATTTCACATTAAACAGGATGGTTCACAGGTTGTAATAGAAGGTCAATAGCAGATATTATAACCCCTAAATTGGTTGGGAAAAAAACGGTTATTTGAATCAAAACCTAAATAAAGTTCTATACAAGTCAAGATAGCTGAAGGGTTGTGTCTCCATGCGTGCCAGCGATATGCCTTGTCTAATAACCTCAAAGGAAGGCAGACCCCAACCTTGCTCATTTTCATAGCAGCGGGACTTACTGGCAGGGAATGGCTTTAGCACTGTCTTCAAATGTACTATGTCTTTTTTTACTTTTAAGTTGGATGGCTATATTCCAAAGTAAAAAAATTATCTAAATGTCATTAGTCCAATGGGAATGCAGAAAATGTACATTTTGGAGACAGATCAACCTGTTAAGCAAGAAAAGGAGACCAAGAAGAAATTAATTAATTGAATGGATTCATGAGTCCCTCATTTGTTATTAATAAAGCACTGAGGAATAAAATGTTGATGAGACACAGTCATTCACCTTGGATCAGTACGCAAAAGGAAAATTCAGTGCACTGTAGATAGTTATCAAGGCCATATGCACAGCTTTTTGTACTGAGTTATGGATGTTATAATAAATGGTAGACTCAACATCGCGTACGTATACTTTGCCTAGGGATGAATTTCACCCTAAAAAAAACCCGATGAGGCAAATTTTAGAGAAGAAGAGAGCTGATTTAATACAATGTATAGCATGTAGTCACTAATGGACTTTTAGTTATTCCCAGAGATAACTGACCCCATAAAGGAGTTTAAGTAATTCTTAACATTATTTTCATACACTTCAAAGACAATCAGTCTCTTAAAACTATTTCTATATTTCTCCATATTATAGAGCTATATGCATCTTAGAATATTACACAATTACATATACACACTACTTTCTGCTTTTCAGGGCAAAAGTGCCCTGTTCTAATAACAACCACAGTATTGAACTTTCCTGTTTCAGAAGTCTAATACACTTTGCCTCAGCTCTTAGGTCTTCTTTTCTTGTTATTTATGCTTTCCTGTTATTTATAGCAGTCCAGCTGTTGTTTTTTGTCTCTTTTCAAATACTATCAAAAATGAATATGATTTTAGCCATTGTATGGTGCAGTCAAGGCCTGCTCTTACATGATGGTGTCCATCTGCAAGATCTGCTGCAGTCCATTCTCTGAAGAAAACAGAAGTTATAATTTATTGATTTGCTAAAACTTGCTTAAGTTACTTGTAACTGCCAAGGAGTGAAATCCACTCTTGAATATGAGGCCAGGCACAAGACCTAAGGAGTGCTTAAGCTCATTTTGAGGATATAAAAGTGATTGAAGTGGTTGCACAGGACTGGTGCTAGTACTTCACGCAGGAGAGGAGCTGACCATGTGTGAGCACTTCAGGAAATCACACCAGGTTCCGATTTTCCCCCAAATTTCAGCAACTAAACTAATAATTCTACCAGGCCCTCACAGTCATGCTACAGCTCAGGACTGTTTTATTTCATCTAAGTAAACACAGAGGGACGAAACCACTCTAGGTCATGGTAGAAGCTCAAGTCATTAGAAATACCACCTCATACCTTAAGTGCTATGATTGTTCCAAAGGGGAAAAAAAAAGCCTCAAGGCAATTTTAGAAAACGGAAAGAAGGGATGGAGTAATCTAATCTGCTTCTAATACAGATTTAAAGAGTACTCTGATTTTTGCCTTTACTTGAAACCAGATCTCCCACATATCCCGGAAGATATGCCATGTGCTATGACTGGTTAGGACTAAGCCTGCTAGTCTAGAAAAGTAGACTAAGTTTTTTTGTTCACTAAGTGAGCTCAGACTGTATTGAGTTGCAAAAGGTAGAATAAGAAAGGGGGGAAGAGGTTTTTTTCCAGCACAGAAAAAACTCAGAAGCTTCATTGCATCTGTTTACTGCTTTATTTCTGAATTTCTAAATCATTGGCAAATGTAAAGAAGGGCCAGCTAGTATTGGAAGAGATCCTGAGTAGTCAGCAGTAGTTTAGTGAGATCAGTCAGGCCACAAAGTCTTGCCAGAGTTGCTCCTCCCTCAGAAATTTTTGAATCTGTATTTAAACATCCTTGATCTGGCCACAAGAGATGTGATAGGGCTGACAGCGAGGGAAGAGGGGCAAGAAGGAAATTAGGGTTTCCAACAGAAGGCGGGGTGGGACAGCACTTCTAGAAAATCTGGGCTCTTTGGACATAATTGTCTGGCAGTGTGTAGGTATTACTAAAATCCAGGATTACTTCCAACACTACATCATCATATCCACTACTACTGTCTGCCAGTGTGTTAGTAGTAAATCTGAAGAGCCAGGAAAATAAGTGGAGCCTGTCTGCCTGCAATGAGGGTCTGGCCTCTGTGCTGCAGCAGTCAATGCCTTTCTCAGAGAATTAAATTATCTGCTAAATATCTAAAATATTCCTGAGACAATAAATGCGCTTTGCTAAATTTCTGGGGGTGGAAGGTGGGAGAAGTCTGGGATTTGAAGAGGAGAACAGCTACAGGTATAAATGGAAAGTAGAACGCTTCTGGAAGCAAAAAGGCTCATTGGCATCACTACACTGGCTTCACCAGCAGCCAGTCCCAACCTGGCAAAAGCACACTTTGTGCTTTCCTTTCTCCTCTGGCATAATAAAACTGCTGTAAGATTTGGAAGAAACTCTTTCCACTTGATTCTCTCTGAGGTTGTCACACATCAAGTCAAGACCTTAGGGGTGAGAAAATCAGTGCAGCTCAGTCACCACTAGAAAGAATTGCCTGTAGGAAGGATGCTCAAGAAGAGGATGAAGTGACAGACAAATCTGGTGGATTTTGGGTAAAGGAGGGAAAGCAAAGCTCAGACTGAAGGCAATCCCATAGGCTTGTGAGTTCAAGCAGGAGACACACCAGTTTCTGAAGTGTAGCTGTGAAGCAAACAACTTTTGAATTTTTGACAAGGAGCATTTTGCCATCCAATCAGAAGATCTTTCTTGTGTAGTAGCAGCACCAGTGGAAGACAGATTGGAACAAACTTAACCAAAGTAAGCCTACTCTTGTCTCTGTTGCGGCTGCTCTATAGGGCAAATGGGGCCTTATTGTGTCATCAGCTTTAATCACAATTTTCCATCTATCTCAATGGGAAGTTTTGGTTTAAAATAAATGTAACTCCATTGCCTTTGCATAGTGCAGCTGAAAGTGTTAAGGTACTGAACTGGACACCAGCTGCCATGGTAGGAACCAGATGAAACTCTAAAATATACCAGTAGTAGGTGCTGGTATCTGCGGGTGTCACGTGGCCAGTTCAAGTCGTTCTCTTCCTAGAACCTAGATAATGTAAGAGAGGCCTGTCTTTTGAAACCATCCACCCATAATGTACTGGTTTTCTCTGGGATAAAGATAATATTCTTCATACTAGCTGGCATGGTGCTTCTTCTGTATCTATGATGAAAAAAGATTTGATAACACTAACACTAGCATGTGTTAGCTACGGCTGAGCAGTGCTTACACTGTCAAGGCCTTTTCTGCTTCTCATGACACCTCACCAGAGAATAGGCTGCTGGGAGTGCACAAGAAGTTGAGAGGTTAACCAAAGGGACACCCCATGCTGACCAAAGGGACACCCAGCTGACCAAAGGGACACTCCATGCCATATGACCTTGTGCTCAGCAATAAAAGCTGGGGAAGAAGTTTTCCAGGGCTGCAATTGCTCAGGAACTGCCTGGGCATCGGTCAGCTGGCAGAGAACAATTGTGGGCGAGTTTGAATTCCTTGTTTTTCTCAGCTTTTTTCTTTGCTTCTTCTGTTTGTTTTTTCTTTTTTTTTAACTTAAACTGGGAACTCAACTCACAAATATTCACATTTGTACTCTTCTGTTCCCAACCTCCATCCCACTGGGATGTGATGTGAAAAAGCAGCTGTGTGGGGCTGAGTTGCCAACCAGGGCTGCCCCACAACATGTGTCTAGGTCTGTCGCTGGGCTCACCAGAGCACTCCCAAGGGAGGCCCTTGAGGCAAGGACAAGCCCCTCACTCTAACAGGCTCACTCTAAATGTACAGCACTGTTCCCAGCATTCCGAGTAGAATAGTCTCTCACAAGCCCAGGACTTCTCCTTTAGTTTCCAGGCTCAATTTCTTCCCATTCCATTTCATCTGTTTACACACTGATCTCATCTTTCAACTCAAACAGCTTATCTTCCATATTGGTGTTTGTCCTCCTTCACTCAGGAAACAATTTAGTTTCTTGATCTCTATGTGAAGGCCAAGCAAACCAAGCTCTTCTAGCTTTTTCTCATTTCACGTGTTTTTCATGCTCCCAACCATCCTAGTAGCCATCCTCTGAAATCTATATTCACTTTTTTTAAACATGGGACACCACAACTGCATGCAAGACTCTGCATGAAGTTATCTGCCTGAATACTCTTATGAAAGCTAATAAAATTATACATGCAGGAATTTTTACTGCAGTAAAAATCATATCCATAAAAAACAGTTCTTTCACATCTTTTCTTAGTATGGCTGATATTTAATATGTGAATGATGGCAGACATATGAAAAAAAAAGTAGGTGACTGAAACCTGGAACTATAAGGAAGGTTTTTAATAAGTATTTTTCTTGGTATAATTGCAGTGGATATTAACTAACAGTTATATTCCTCACAGAAAAAAAAATCAAATAAGCCTAAAATAGAACTTTTCACTGAGAATATGTTAGTAACAGAACAGAGCAAGATTCTTGGGAATTTTGTACACCATAAGTGAAGGGACTTGCAGGAAAATTATGCGATAAATGGCTCATGGAGAGCCACAATTCGATGCCAGTTCCATGCAATTAAAGCCTAATAAAGCCCATTTGAGAAGCCTCTATCAACACACCAGAAGATAAGTCCCATTTTCAGAGAAAAACACTAACACATCTCATACATATATGAACACTTTGTTCAGCCACTTAATATACCACATTACCACTTGCTAGTAAGTAATCGTAAGAACTGAATAGGAAAATTTCCACCTCTTACAAAAACTCTGAAGTTTTTCTTTAAAAATAGAAAAAAAGACATACGGAGCAAAAACCAAACCCCACACAAATCGCCAAAAAACCCAACCACAACACAACAACAAAATAAAAAAAGACCTCTTACCACCTCCACACTCCCCAGCTGCAGCATTCAGCAGAGAATTGGCTGTGCTGACTCCAGCCCATAGTCTCCCTTGCCATACGGCAGGGTCAATGCAATGCTACCTACCTTTTCCAAGGAAGTCTCACAGCAATTTCTCAGCAACCATTTCCCTCCAGAGCTGAGCATTGAAGCCTGAGGCTGTCCTCTGAGTAAGAGAAGGTGATTATATACTGATTTCATTCAGTGAGAGCAAGGACTTAATTAATGTTTCTCACTTCACTGGTGTAGCCTATGAACACCAGATCATGGGGCACATGGGGGCGTTGGCTTCTCTAAAATGAAGTTCTGGAGCCAGGAAACTTTTCCTAACAAAATCTTCTTGAATTGGCTATGCTTTCTGTCTCCAAAGTGTGTTTTCAGTGAAATGACATGTTTCAATGTAAGTATTTTTATTGAAAGGAGTTGCTAGCAAGCTTTGATGAGCACGTTAAACCATGGATTGTGCTCCCATACAGAAGAAGCTAAAGGACCCAACATGTTTTGTGCACACAAGCTGAAAGGAAGCTTCCAGCCACATCTTACCCTGCTCTCAGTAACTCTCATTCCTTGCTGACCTTCTCCAGTGATTCATGCAAAGCATTGGCTTTAGCAGAAGCCAAGGAAATTTTTGGAGTTCTGAGTGGGATTTCACTTCCTTAAGTCAAGCTGATTGACCCTTGCTCTAGACAAAGTCCTTTTCTTTTTACAGACTTTTCTCCCTCTACTACCCCTCTTCATGTAGGACAGCCCCGGATCTCCTCCAGTTGGACAGTTTTCCTGTCTGGTTTGTGCAAGAGGAGAGACTATGGCCTTGTCTGCTCCTTTACACATCTGAGACTGCTTTCTTCCCAAGAACAATCCTGCCTGGCTCTCTCATGAGCTATATAAGGTTGCAATTGCTCTGAGAAGCCATGGCCACCACAACTGTCTTGATTTCCTGTTTATGGTATTTATCGTAAATGTTATTCCTAAATCCTCATTTCTTTCCGTAGCCCACAAACTTGAAGATAGCACAAGCCCTGCCGTTCTTTCCAGCTAAATATATTTTGAACCTGAACAGTTTCTCTGTAGAAAAAGAGACTCTCACAACCTTTTGAGGATGCACTTGATGCCTACTACTAATGCTTAGGGGTTAAGACTTTGTGGCAAACACCTGCCAACTCAGCTCCCAGTGCTACTTACATAAATATGCTTTTGTTCTTAGAATACGTTACGCCAGGTTTCATAAAAGCACCCATGTACAGCTATAAAAGATTTAAAAGATATAAATAATAACCTAGGAGTCATTTAAAGTTAGGATCAGCAAATTTCAAGGAAGGGATCAACCAACTTTGGTAATTTAACAACTGTTTAAAATACATTAGCAATATCTGGTTTAATCTTATGGTAATTTATAAGCTATGAGGTTTTATAAGAAAAAAGTCACAGTAATACAGGAACACAATAAATTAAGTACAAGTCTACAAGTGAGTTTTTTAAAGAAAAAGTCTATCATTCTACTTGCTAAAGACACAAGAGCATGCATGTAAACAAACAAATGAGCACACAAAAATATGTATATAAGCATTTCAAATAGCTGTATAGGGTTGGTTTGGAAAGGAGCTGGTATATTTGATTTGTCCCTTATATTTCTATTCTGTGCAACAGTAATAATGAATTCAGGTACTCAGAATTAGCGCACCGGCAGTTTTCATTCTTGAAAAAGAATACAGTAAGCCCACAGTACCACCACTCAAGGAAAGACATGTAAGGAACTGATTCATTGTATGCATACCTAGTGTCTTGTTGCATATGTAGCTCATTATGTTGTGTCTGAGGCTTGAGCACTTTTTTTCAGCTTTTCTTACATGCTTTGTTGCCACGAAGGCAAGGAGCTAAAATGAGAGCTGTTCACCCTCTCATCTGAACTTGGGCAGAACCAGATTTATAGCAAGGTCAAAACTGTTTAGGAAAGAAAATACGGTATAAGGAATCTTTTTGTAAACATAGCAAGGTGGCCATACACTTGGTGCTCACCACTGAGGTTGTTTTTCAACACCCCTGTGTCATTTTAAGCCAAAGCTCTCATCAGGAATGCGAATCAAGACGTGTCTGTCTGCACAAGGGGAGCAGAGCAGGCCTTCTGTTCTAGGAAGGACTGGAGGCTGGGCTGGTACCTGAAAGGAAGCCTTGGGTAGCTCTAAGAGTGCCATGCTTTCATGTGCTGCCAGGCAGCACAAGGCCAGGTGTGCCCCACAAGACTCGGGCAAGCCCCTGTGCCCGGGGTCTGCTACCGAGCACAGACTTTTCTTGGCACCCCCTTGCCAGTGGCAGCCAACCTGGCACGGAACCGCAAGCATGGCTTCTGCTTTGAACAATGATTTCATACATTTTCATGGTTGCCCTTCAAAAGTTTCCACTTAAAACCAAAAAACAGACACTTTTCACTGTACCCAAACTAGGACTAAGGACAATTGTTATGCCTTGGAGGAGTTTGATTAGTGACTTTGTCTTGCTTATTTCCCTTCCACATAAGAATAAAACTTGCTGAAATCTAACAAAACTTATTGAATCTTCCATAAAGTTTCATGGAAGAAATCACACTCTTCAGTTTTAAATTCTGTTTTAAAAGTCCTTTCAATTCTTGAAGGGCTTTATTTTAGAAATAATGCTGAAGCTAAATCTATTCTTTCAATATAATTGGTGTTTGTGATTCAAGTAATCAAACAGGATCCTTAGTGTCGGGACCCATGAAATCTAGACCTACTTCGACCTACTGCTGTTAGGTGAATTTGCCTAAATCAACAAGAGGTAAAATAGGGAAGGTGCTCAAAGAATAAAAAATAAAATATTTATTAAAAGTTCTTTGAAGTAGAGAGACTTTCTGCACCCCATTGTCCCAGTCTTGGCTATGTTTGCCAAGTCTTTCCACAACACAAGGGATTAATTTGTATTCTGTGGATAATAAAAACAGCAAGCAAGGTAATACAAAACTGGCATTATACAAATGGACTTGGGGCTGCACAAGAAGAATATCAATATTATTAAAGGGAGGACTTGCCTGGTATTATAAGCTTTAAAAAAATTCCTTCACATAATTCTGCTGAATTCTACTGCTCTGGCAATATAAAATATCTTTCCTTCACTTTCAAAAAAAGTCAAAGAGGCAAGAGCAAGACTATGTTATGAACAAAGTCATACAATGTCAATAAGAATAGACGACAGTAAAGAAAGTAATATAAGTGCAAAACTCATAGTGCACATTTCACAGCTTTTAAACCTACAGGTTTGCAAGGGAATATAATATTCCTGAAAAAGGATACTCATAGGTTTGTTTTTTATGAGACTGAGACTGCTGAGAATATCTCAGGATCGGACCCCTGAGTTCAGGAAGACATAGACAAAGTTGCCTGACACAGTTCTGCCAGCCTACTTCCAACCTGACCTGGAAAAACCCATGCAGTTTTTGTTCTGAATCTCTCTGGAGAAGAGTCTGCCAATTGTACCAGACTGCAAGGTGGTTTAATGATGTGGACAAACGGGCCTTTTATTTCTCCTGTGCTTGTCTGGGAAAATTTGGAAACCATATATTGTAGTACTTTTCGGTGTTCCCGCAAACTGAATAGGGATATTTCCAAAGTGTACAGTAAGTTGCCAGAGGTTCAGCAACAAGACAAAACCTTGCAGTCTGTTATTGATAGTTTGTCTGCACATACAAAAGAAATGGTCCTTTATAAATACATTAGAAAATTGAGGAAAGTTGTTTTTCTTGCTCATATTTAGAATATTATTATAGAAGTCAATTTTTCACCAGATGTATTCATAGCCTAAAAAGACTACAAATGTAAGAAAGAACTTCAATGATTTCATAGGTATTAAAGTATCCCAGGTAGAATACAGAGATATTTCAAAAAGAGACTAAACTCCATCCTCCCTTTCCCACATTCACTGTTTTCCACATTTGCCCACGTATCACTTGATTGCCATTATCATTCCCAGAGAATACAAAATATCCTTTCCCAAATTTAGTAGTATAAGTTAGACAAGAAACAGAGAAAGGCAGAACCCAAAGAAACTCCTATAACTTCTATAAACAGTCTTTTACAAAAGATAAGAGCTCATGAACTGAAAAGACGACACTGTCTATTCCTGAGCAGTTTTCTGGTCAATACCATTTTACATGTCATCTTCTCATAATGGATAGTCCTCCAACCAAAGAATTGTTCCAAACACTGTTTTTACAATTTGCAAATTACTTTGTGAAATTTTCTCTCTGTTGTAACAGGAGCTGTGCCTAATCCTCTTTGTAGTTGATAATCACATTTCCCATTAAAGTAATCTTCTCTCATACCCATAGGACAAGCTGGAGAGGAAGTTTTCACAAGGGCATCTAGTGATAGGATGAGGGGTAATGGCTTTACTGAAAGAGTAGGTTCAGATTAGATATTAGGAAGAAATTCTTTACTGGGTGGTAAGGCACTGGCACACGTTGCCCAGAAAGGCTGAGGATGCTCCATTTCTGAAAGTGTTCAAGGCTAGGCTGGATTGGGCTTTGAACAACCTGGTCTACTGCAGGTGTCCCTGTCCATTGCAGGAGTTTGGAACTAGAGGAACTTTAAGGTCCCTTCCAACCCAAATCATTCTGTGATTCTATGATTCTAAGACAAATAAGCATGAGGTCATTCAGGTCTATGTTCACAACCTTGAGGATCCTTGCTGTTCGTTAACAGTCAGAATTTTCTCATCAGAAGTCCTCTCGTGTCCAAATACACCCTTACCATTCAACAGCCAGTTAGGCAGGACACAGGAAAGGGAACTCAGCACATTCAAACGTCAAGTATTCTATTCCCTTAAGCCTTATTTCTTAAATTTTAATGTTAAGTTAGTGGATTTTTATGAATGGTAACTAGGAATGGCATAGCTGTTCTTGTCCTTCTATTCTCTCTTCCATCTCTCTCTCTACATGAAATTCTGCTAGGTAATATACTCTCCTGGCAGAAAGATGGATTCAGAGATTCAGTAATCTTTTTCAAATCATGCCTTGCCTGAGTTCATATCTCCCTGCACACATGCACACACATTTTCTTCCTGGGTTCTCGTTTTTGCTCCATTTTTCCTCCTCTCTATTCCATAGTTCCTCATCACTGGAGCACCAAATGGTTTTTTTTCCTTGAGAATCTTTGATTGGCCTCTGTATGAAAACACATATTTTGCAAATAAAAGGTACAAAACTGATTTTGCCACTAGTACTGTTGCTTTCCTTGAGGCCATCACTGTTCAGGATAGGGATTCACATATGATAATACTGACATTCAAATCTACAACTGAACTGTCTAAAGACAATCTCCAAACACTACTCCACAGATTAATCAACTGTACATCCACATAGAAATATTTGATGTACTGCTCTACTTACCAAAGTCTCTTATCGTATAGTCAAAGGTTATTTGGAATTTATCCATCGCCACCAGGCTAGAGCTCACTATTATTAAGCAAAATTCAACCTGGAGAGCAGTGAACTGTACAAGGAATATGGAGTGCTTTGATTCATAAAAATACTGAAAAGTAGATTTGGGACTTAGATTTAGGGAAAATTGTATCAATCTTTTAAATTAGCTCCCCGCAGTCACAAGCACTCAGTACGTGTGCAGTCCAGAGGGGTCACAAGAATATCTGTTCCTACTGTCTCTATACACCACATATCCTAATGTCTTATAAAACATCTGAAGAAGGCCAGAAGTTACAGCTATAAATTTCCATGGAAATGTTACCATTATGAGGGATCCCCATAACAGCACAAAATTTTCCTTTCTATTGTCTTTCTTCAGATGGACAGTTGCTTTAAAACTTGATCATACATCTTGAGCTCATGGAAAGGAAAGAAATGAAAGAAAAATATGAGGATTATACTGCAAAGATAGACTCAAAAAAACCCACAAAATTCACTCTAAAACTGAGAATCTCTGATCTTTCTTTTACTGTGAAAGCATCGCCATATTTTTCCTAGTATTCGTTATATCTACCTGGGGAAAAAAGTGCATTCTTAATGCCTCACGGGAAAAAAAATCACTCAGTGAAAAATGTGCATTTCCAAAATAAAATAATTAACTTTGCTTATTGATCTCTGAAAGGAAGTTATAAATACATCTAGCCTTATCATTATAAACTACACATCTCAAAAAAATTCTGAATTTCCATGAAGCACAAAGACTGTCTTCTCACTGAAGAGCAGGAGTATTTCAGAGTCCAAGCCCCCTCGGTGCCTAGAGATTACACTGCACTCCAGCTCTTACCATGCTCATGCACCTGTGTTTCTTTCCCAAAGTAGTTGGAAACTGCATACCTGGTACCAGGACTCTGGTTCTGTGTTGAATGTGTTGTCCTGCAGATTGCATACAGACAAGAATTCTTACATGGAAATCTGTAAAAATGTTGATTTTTGAAGGCCCAGACAGTGACTGAAGCTACTTGTTTGTGTACAGCTTCTCATCTCTTTCAGCTTGCACAACTTTTCAAGCCACAGCTGCACAAGACAATACATTTGACAGGACAAGAGAATGTCACTGCCATAAAATGAGAGCCTTTAACATCAGTGGTTTTCATTCTTGCCATAAATGAGACCAGAAATTGGCAGGAAACCAATGTTTCCACTGAGACCAACTTTGGAGCCACATACTGACCTGATGGATCTGCCTATTACTATCAGTATTATTCCTTGTTACTGGAAGAATCAAGAAAATCACTACCTGGGCTCCTGATCCCTCTCCCAATTGTCCCAGGGCCCCAAAGCCTCTTTTGATTGCCCTCAGTCTTTTCTTTGTTATTTCTTCCCTGCCAGTTTGAACAACAAATAGCAGAGTGTGATCAGAGGGCCTTACTAGACTGGAAAGTTTTCTAGTAATGTCCCTTCTCTGAGCCCCTGGGAGACAGCAGACTTCCCTGTGAGTTGGGTCCAGTCTGCATATAAGGACCTCCACTCCCCTTAGAAGGGAGTCTCCTATTACAACTATCCTTCTTTTGCTGTTAACAGAGGAGGTCTTGAAGCAGGGTACACGTGGCATTGTTTTAGGAGGCCCCACTATCTCAGAAGGACCTTCTCCCACCTTATGTGTTGTCTGGTCTTCAAGTCCCAGAGCCTCAGACCTGTTGTAGAAGGTCCCAGACCCACTTACCAAATTCTGAGGAGGAGGAACCTTCCTCCTGCTATGTGCAGTGACCTGCTTCCAGCCCTTATCTTTAACAGATCCTTGACTAATAATGCTTTGACTAATTACGCTTCAGGGTTCTGAGTCCATCTTCTCCACTACAGTGCAGGTTCAGGACTGGAAGGCATACTAAGCAAGTTTACAGACAATACAAAACTGTGGGAAGCTGCTGACTCACTCAAAGGCAAGGAGGCCCTGCAAGACTCAACAAATTAGAGGCCTGGGCAATTATCAACAATATGAGGTTCAAAAAGGGCAAGTGCAGAGTTCTGCACCTGGGACACAGAAATCCTGGATGTACGGACAGACTGGGCAATGAGATGCTGAAAAGCAGTGCTGCAGAAAGGGACCTGGAGGTCCTGGTCAATGGCAAGTTGAATGTGAGGCAGCAGTGCCCTGGCAGCCAGGAGGGCCAACCCTGTCCTGGGGGGCATCAGGCACAGCATCGCCAGCTGGGCAAGGGAGGGGATTGTCCTGCTCTGCTCCGCACTGGGGCGGCCTCACCTCGAACACTGTGTGCAGTTTTGGGCGCCACAATATAAGAAAGATACTAAGCCGTTAGAGAGCGTCCAAAGGAGGGCAACAAGGATGGTGAAAGGTGTGGAGAGGAAGCCAGATGAGGAGCAGCTGAGGTCATTTGGTCTGTTCAGCCTAGAGAGGAGGAGACTGAAGGCACACCTCATTGCAGTGTACAGCTTCCTCATGAGGGGAAGAGGAGAGGCAGTCACTGGTCTCTCCCCTGTGACAGGAGCAGTGACAGGACCCGAGGGAATGGTCTGAAGTTGTATCAGGGGGGGTTTAGGCTGGATATTAGAAAAAGATTCTTCACTCTTGTCTTGGGATGACTTTATGATACTGTATTCCCTATCGTCTGCTTTATGCCCAGACACGGGTCCTGCAACTTTAAGCCAGGTCCAGGAGAGGGGTGGGGAAGGGAAGCCGAGGGAATTCTTTCGGCGGTCTTGTGTTCAAGCACACAGACTCCTCCGGTTTCTCTCAGTTCTTGGCTCTGTGTGTGCAGCAGGGAAGGAGTGTTGCATTCTTTGCTTTTAGCTAGCTTCTTGTTTGTTAGCGGAGACCAGAAATTTTTCCTGGGACTGTGGCTTCTTCCGGAAGAGTTGAGCTTTGCCCCGGTCCGAAACAGCAGAACACCGCCGCGAGCCCCACCCCGCGGCCCGGAGGGGAGGCCCCGGGCCGCCGCACCCCGGCTCCGGAGCTCGGGAGGAGGCGAGCCGCACCTACAGAAAGAGGTCTGAATCCACCAGCTCGCTCTGCAGAGAGAAGGTTTATTATCTAACATTATTCATTCTTTTCCCCGTGCCTGCGCGCACTCTGCTTGTTAAATAAACAGCTTTTTTCACTTTCCACCAAGAAATTTCTTTCGTAGTTGGTGGAGGGAGGGAGTGCCGAAACCTGCCTTTTTAGAGGACATGTTCATTTCAGGACATTTCCTCCTTACTTGTCTCAAACCGAGACAACCCAGAGGGTGTTTGGGCACTGGAACAGGCTCCCCAGAGAAGCGGTCACAGCACCAGCCTGACAGAGTTCAAGGATCGTTTGGGCAATGCTCTCAGGCACATGGTGTGACTCTTGGGGTCGTCGTGTGCAGAGCCTGGAGTTGGGCTTGATGATCCTTGTGGGTCTCTTCCAACTCATTCTGATTCTGTGTTTCAGTGACCGCATAGGTAACCAGTTTCCTAAATGGTGAAACTTACCCTGTCTTGAAAAATTCTGCAGTGTCCACCAGTCTTCTTTGGCTTCCACAGCCTTGATATTGAAATCAAGTCCAAGGCAGATAATTTGGGAATCCCAAGAAGTTAATCTTCAAGCCACCAATTCAAACCATGAGGACAATGATGAGCTGAAAAACACTGTGTAAAATGAGATACTGGTCTCACTCATTTTCTTATTTATGAAGTACTTTACATCAGAGAATCATTAAGGAAATCCATATAGTTACCATACTTTTATTATAGATAATAATAAAAGAATAAATATTTAAGACCTAAGGAATCTTTACCATCTGGAAAGTACCTCTAGAAAAGGGGTGAGACAGTGGGGAAAAAAATCACAGAATCACAGAATATACTGAGTTGGAGGGGACCCACAAGGATCATTGAGTCCAGCTCCTTGATCTGCACAGGACCATTTCTGTATTGAGGATATTTCAAGCTTAAGAGCTAGAAAGGGTCACTAGTGAGACACATTGTGCCTATCTGTCTGTCTTTCTACAAAATGTACTTTTCTTGAAATGAAAGAAAAGTTTTGATCTTATGGAATTTGAATTCATGTAGTCTAGTGATTTGCCATCAGGAAATATGTGCTTCTACCCTAACAATTTATGTGATAATTCTAAGACTCATAGACGATTATTTTAGCAATAACAATTTGGTAATGTTTTATTTGAGTTTAAAAAATTCACTGTGTTCAGTTTTGAAATGCCACACTTGTTTGAATAGCTTGCCTCAAAGTTCTTTCAGTTTCTCTTCCATATAGGTTGTAGTTGTTCATCCACACATTCCCAAGCCTTAAAAATAATTCAGAAAATATATATAGGGCCATACAACCAAGAGAGCTCAACTCAACTCTAGCAACCATTTCACTTTCACCACAGGGAGAACTATAGTACTAAAAGCTAACAACACAGAGGTTATTTACATGGACAGCTTGCTGGGACCAGGAAAATTGCACTTACATGAAGTTTGTTTTTCCTAAGGTCTGACATTAAAGCTCAGTTCGTCTTTATTTTCTTTTTTTTTTTTACTTTCCTTAAACCTCAGTGGAAAACAGGCACTTGCTGTGAAAGTAATCCAACTAGATATCTTCAAAATCTTAATAGGCACAGTGGATTGACCTCAGTTCATCTTCATGGAGCTTAGGACAAATTGATCAATTTACTTCCTAAATAATTACCATTTGAATGTTGATTTTACCTTCCTAAGATTAGTACATTAAAAAGCCTGTATTCAGGAATGCTAATGCAATGCAGTTCTGCACACACACAGACTCACAAAAAACACAATATATTCTTTATATAGACAAGCCTCGACTGATTCTGTGTAATGAGGATTTACTTATTCTTTTGTTGAAGAATGAAAAAAAAACCAACAGAAATAAAACAGAGAAATGGATATAGTTAGAGCTCTGGAGGGAAAGACTTTATTTAGAATTTAGAATTTTGAGGTTAGGCATTAAGATTCTATGGGTGCAACAACTCCAATACGAAGTTCAACTATTTAAAATAAGCCCATGGAAGAAAGAAGGCAAGAAATTATTTAAGTTTGAAAGGACAGATCTAAAATGGGAAAATTAAAACACCGTATAATTATTTCATAAATGTTATAAGTTGCCTAGTAAGACTGCAATGGAATACATTGATTGAGCAATAACTTTTGAAGTTTACTTGTAATAAAGGGCACTTTTTTTGTTCTCCAAAGGAGTCAAACATTAAGGCAGGGTACACACTTGGATGTATATTTGTTCATTTCAGTGAAGGTTGGGGTAGCTTAACTGGTATGGTTAGAGTTTCCCAGGTGGATGAAGACTCGTCAGTCCAGACTCTTAGCCATGCCCATGTAGGCTCCATTCTCATATCAGCCTCCCTGACAGTCATTTATTTGTCGAGAAAAGCTTTCTCTGCTGCAGCAGATGCTGACAGATATCCCTCAGCATCTTAAAGGAAGAGGAGCAGAAGAATTTACTCTTGTTTGGCATCAGCTAGAGCATCTGCCCCTCTGAATGTGCAGCAAAGGAAGAAAGTTAAAAAAATGTGTATCTCAATTTAATGAGGAAATTCTTTTTTTCTCTTCTGGATCCCTATCTCAATTTCTGCCATTTCTCTTGTGTCTTGGGGTGATTTTATGACAATAGTGTATTCCCCATCTCCTGCTTGATCTCTAGTGCACCTTTAAATTGAAAATGGAGAGAGAGAGAGAGAGAGAGACACATGCCCTTTTCAGGTTGTTTCCTCCTGGATTTGTGCCCAAATCAGCACATTTTGGTATCCAAAGTTCTACATTTTTTCTTGTAACATTTTGCATTCTGATTCCTCTCTGTGAATGTTGCTTATATCTCTCCATTTATCATCTCTTGGCATTTATCTCTCCTGGAAATTCTCCATGACAGCTTTAGTATAAGTTGCTTTTTCTGCACTGTTTCTCATAAGAAAGTTGAAGTCTTTCTGTGTTTCTTTTTAAAAGTTTTTGAGTTTTGATTCCAATACACCAGGAGCCTGTTTTTCCCCTCTCTGGAACAAATATAAACTCTGAGGGGACCCTCAAAATCTATCCAACCTGATGAATTCTGTTTAGAGCCAGTCTCTGTAAGATGGGGTCTTGTCTTTTATCCTGTCCTTTATCTTGAATTTTTTAGAGTTCCCACAGACAGATCCCAAAGATGATGGCTGGGCTTGTTATAGACTCATTAATTAGCTTATAACCCAGGTAAGGGTCATTCATGTTACTTACCTTCTCTGGTTTATAAAAAAAAGCTTAAGAAATACTGTTAATAATTACATATATATATATATATATATATATATATATATATATACTTAGTGGAAAATTGATTATGTGCTTAATTGAAGTTTGGAAGAAATATAATTGCAAGCTGGATTAATACTATATATGAATTGCAGCTGCAATGGCTTAAAAAAATATTTTCTTGCTGTCCATCATGAAATTTCAAAGTTAATGTCCAAAATAGCTAAGTTTGACACAATATTCAATTCAACTAGCACACTTCAGTCCAGCACCTCAGGGAGTGTGATCTGGGGCTGCTGATGCCCCATCACAGAGTTACTTTCATCACCAGGTCAACCATCTACAATGTCATTACAACCATAATCATTTTTCAGCACAGGTTTTTCTGAGGATGCTAAGGGAACAGAAACACTGATTCAAGTCACACACAAATTTCCAGCAGTTGGTGTTTGGCAGGGGTGCTGAGAACACCTCACTTTTTCTGTCTTTGGTCACTGGCATGATTGAATTTACTAACACAACATTGCTATTGTATAGCAGTGATACTGCCAGACACAAAATGATGCAACAAGCAGCGAACACATCATGTTAGGTGAGTTCATTTTAATCTTGCTTCCTTTATACTAGCCTGGCATCATGTCAGACCTGTTTTCATATAGCCACATGTAGAAAATGTGTGAAATTTGGAGCAGACAGGTTGGTCTTAGTCCTAAGAAGTAACACACTGAGCGAAAAATGCTGAGAGCCATTTATTTAGACAAATAGACTCCAAAGTGACATTTGTATTTTGCTATCGTTGCTATAAATACTTTGTCTTTTTTAGGAAAGCTTTTCCTGGATGTTATTCTGAGAGGATCAGTCACAGCGCTTTTGACCTTTTACTGTACACTACAGTGGAGTAGTGGAGAAACATCCTGTGGAGAAATTCTCCTTATATATGTAATTGATGCATTTTATGAGACACAAATCAAAATAGATAGTCAAAAAAAAAGATAATATGGAGCTCAGGAAGAGCTGCCTGCCTGAGTACTTCGTTGGCATGTTGCCTATAGTTGATAGTGTCAACTCAACATATGGCCCTTCAAATGCACTGATGAATCCTCTTCTGGGAATAAAATCAGACTTGTCTGTGAAACATTTAAAGTTTTAAAGTCCAACAAATAAAGCAAGTTGTGGCTCTAGCCAGGAGGAGACCTTACAGGCAAACAGTGTACGCAAACAGTGTAGATTTCCATCACAAATATTTTTTAATACTTTCCATGGGCCAAAGTGAACAGCCTTGCACACGACCAGAGCAATTGTTAAAATAGTTGCTACTTGAACACATCCAAACTATGTTACAAAGTGATTTAGTTGGACAAGTACTGAACTTCAAAAAAAGACAGTTGTTAAGCTTGTTCTGAAGCCATAGATGTATCCTCAAATTAGGGAGAACTTGAAACAGTGCAGAAAAGAAAGGATGGCAGAATTATGCAATTAAAATTCTCATCTAACCTCCTGAACAAGATCCAACAACCACAGAGTGTCTGAAATTATATATTCAGTGTTCATATGTGGCAGTGATAGAGTAAAAGAATTTGTACTAGTTTGTCTTTTCACATAGACATGCAAAACAAACACAGTCTCCATGCCAAGAAGTACAAGGGTACATGGCAGAGGACTGGGAACAGAAAGGCAGCCCTACTGCCTGCTCATCTGAATGAGGTAAAGTGATGGGCATATGACCCAAAGGGCATATAAATGACTGAAATAATGACCCTCTTAATTAAAGACTTTTTTTGGTGTTGCTATTGTTAAAATGAAACAAACACTGCTGCAAAAGGATTTCCTTTCCTGCATTTTTTGCCACTGCTTCTAGTGGCCCTCTCAGGCAATGAATAAAACTTTAAGAAGAGCAGTCTGGCGCACAAATGCTCTCGTTAGCTTAAAGGGGTCAATGGTCAAAGGTGAAAAAAATTCATAGAGTAGTTATGATTAAAGGTAGATTTTATACGCTTTTGATAAAGACTTGTAAAACGGCCAAATGAGATCCTGCAATTTTAATGTTAAGTGGCTTTTGTATTGGAAAAATGCCCAAGGGCCATGTCTACCGTGGTCACTTACAAATGACTGATGGGAGATCAATACAGACAGAGTGGGGATGCAGCTTAGTCACTGGGAGATGTAGTTAGTATGTGATTAGCCTTAAGTAGCATTGATGTGGATGGAGATGGGCAGTAAAGTGCTTAGTATCCAGTGAGCATGATAGCTGTTTGTACACAAAAGTTAATGAAAGAGGAAAACCACATTATCATTAAACACTCAAAGGGGCTTCCCACACCCATTCAGGGATTTTAGGAGCAGATGAGTCTGACAATGAGCTGTTTGGAATCACCAGTCCCAACAGCATTTACTCTGAATTTGGTTTTCTTCTATGAGGAGAAATCCCACAGGATTTGGTAAACCACCTAGTTAAGTTCTGTGTGCAACCTGATTATAGGGGAGCAAGTAGGCCACTTTGCCTTTCTGAGAGACAGAAAATCCTGTAAAGTAAGCACAAATTGACACTTAAGAGTGGAGAGATGAAACAAGAAGACCTTACCTTCAGAAAGATAAGATCCTCTGGCACTGATAATATATTGCACTAAATCTTCTCTGTTCCTTAGTGTGGGGATCATTACGCTTAATCAGATCCAAAATATCTCACTAGGCATTTCATTTTTATTTCCTTTTTGTTCAGATGCATTACTGGTAAACAGAGATTTAAAAATACATATGATTGCATTTTTGATAAAGCTTTTTTACCCAGAGATGTGGTAGAGTTCCTATGACTGGAGGTTTTCAAGATGCAATTGGACAGGGTACTACTACAGTCTCCTCGACTCTCGTTCCCATGAAAGTTTGGACCAGACAATATTATGAGCTTCACTCCAGTCTGAGTTGTTCTATATTTCTGTGATGTTGGTAAAAAAAGAAACAGTACCTTCTTAATTCACAAGCACACATACACATATATGCAGTCTCTTTATTTTCAAAACACAGATTTAGTGGAGGACCCATAGTTTTTAACTCATGCATGTTAGATTTGCCTCAATTTGTCTTTCTGGAGGATTTTGGGTTTCCTTTTTTCTACAGGAACTTCTGTATTGTACCTCTGTTAAACAGCAAAATAACTTAAATAAGATATGAATCCTACTTGATATCAAATTATAGACGCCTTCATTTGTTGCGCAAAAGAAAAGACAATCACACTACTGAAGAAAGTGACTATTAAACAATGAAAAAGAATTTAGTAATTTCAAGTGTTCTGATTAATATTTGATCCCTTTTTTTTTTAAGCTACACAGAAAGGAATTAATCACACTGAAAAAGCATCGTCTATGCTATCTTCTCTGACCTCTTACCCCACTGCTCAGAGTATTAAAAGGTTTGCCTGAATTTTAGTCACATGGTGTAAACTGAAATTATTTCATGGCTAACTTGATATTTCCAGGGCCATGGTAAAGCCAGAAATCTGTGGCCTAGGGTCATCACACGCCTTTCTAATGGACCCTCAGTACACAGTTAATTACAGGGAGAGTTTGGGTATCCTGCTGTCAAAAGCCACTGCAGCACAGCACCAGTCAGAAAAGCTCCTCGCTCAGCACCTCTTCTGCATTCAAACCTGGACACCCTTTCAGGATTCCCACTAAAAGTGGAGATGACCCAGAAAAGACCAGAAGGCTTAATGTTGGACAGTGCACACGTAAAATTTGGGGGCTTTATAGCAACATCCATCTAAAATCATTACACCCTTTATTAGCAAACGATAGTGCACACATCATCAGCTAATTAAAATTGGGCCAAACAACTAATGGAGCCACAACCTGGGTCATTCATTCCCACAGCATTTCTTCTTTTACTAAGCTAGAAGAGAAGCTCTGTAGTTCAAATAAGGCAAAATCCCTGCTATACTTAGTCCATCTTTTTAACTGGCTGAACTCACTGTTGACTAAAGCTCTTCCGACGGCATTGAACTGAGTTAGTAGCTCTGGCTTTGCAGTCATGGTTATTTCTTGCCTGTTTGATTGCTCCTAAGTGAAATGTTAAAAACATTATTTATTAATATTTACAAGAAGGAGACAAAGTTTGTTTTGTGAAGAATCTATGTAAGCATACTCAGAAGACTAAACAATCTATTTTTCAAATTACTTTGTGCAATTTATCAAAACTGAATAGTTTGCCCAGGCAAGATTTGGCCACTTGTCAGAAGAAGCATGGTTGTCCAGTCATTTTCCAATAGGAGCAATAACATATTGGTGTCCTTTGGAGTGTTTTGTTAAATGTGCAGTCAGCTAACACTCAGGAGTAAATATACAGCCCACAGCTGAGGCCTTCAACTCGACATTTCCAGGTTCACAAGTCCCAGACCTGTCACACATTTCCTTTTTGACCCTGGACAAGATATTTAATCTCCCAGTCCTCCATCTGTATAACAGCTAATATATTACTTGCCTTTATTGCTATAGACTGCAGAACAAGAACGGTGTCCAATTACAAATATGTTCAGTGCTGGGTATGATGGAGATGTGTTGATAGTTGAGGCCTCAGAAAGCTGCTCTAACAAAAAGAAATCAGAAATTACAAATTATGATTTTGTCATGTAGTTTCCTGACTGTGTTTCTGTAGTCTACTTACCCACATCCTCCTTACATGTGAAATTTGCTAGATCCTGCAAGGCTACAAGGGCAGGTGAAGCTCCACCCAAGGTCTGTTTCCTTCTCCAGAGGTCTCTGGATGTATTTGAGAACCATGCTGATATGGCTGCCCACGAATTCATAGCCTTTGGAATAGTCCTGAGTCTTTATACCTTTGACGCAATGAAGAAGAATTATTAATTTGGTCCTCAACTTCCATGGAAAGTATTCAATTTGTTTGCATGGTCATATATTTACCCCACCGACTTTGTCTCCTAGAAATACAATGCTTGCCAGTGAGTTGTTTCTCATGACCTGAGAAGCTAAGCGATGTCTAATATTGATCAATGGTTCATACATTAATGGAAATAGCTAAATTGAAAAAGATCCTCTTTATACACTGTCGCAAATTGTATCTGTTTGACTGGAGAGGGCAACCTTTTATTGAACTGCATAGTGGTTTGCTTTTAGTTGAGTTTACTCCTTTCTACAAAGGATTTTCCCCTTTCTGAATTGTTCCACAAAAGAAGTGTTTTTTCTGTTTCTGCTGAATGTATTTAGTACATGTCTGTCTTAAGAGCGACTCTCAATTTACCTTTAATCATCCCTGTGATGTAGGAAAAGCCAGTTTGAGTTTCCTAGTCCTAGGGGACTAACATATTACTACCAACAATGGGCGGGAGTTCACCACACCTTTTCCTAGACTTTTGCAGGCATGAGGAAACAGCAGGTTTATCTATACCTCTTTTTATCAGGTGATACCCACTTCTGAAGTAGTGCTGCCTTCCTCAGGCCTGGGAGATGTTTCTGCTGTTATGATGTTTGCTGTGCCACGGCACAGCAAATTTCTGCTCTGCCATAATTATCCCTCCTCTGGAAGAATTGTACAAATTTGAAATTTTTGCACCAGAGTCTCAGCTGTTTTTTCTCAAGTCCACATCTGTTATCTGTGTCTCACTATTTTACTTTAGCGGGCCTATATCACCTATGTCCTTGCTCCACCTCCTTCTGCTAGACTGTCGTGGTTTAACCCCAGCTGTCAGCTCAGCACCACACAACCACTCAGTCACTCCCCACAGTATGATGAGGGAGAGAACCAGGAGGGTAAAAGGGAGAAAGCTCATGGGTTGAGATAAAGACAGTTTAATAGGTAAAGCAAAAGCCACAGGCACAAGCAAAGCAAGCCAAGAAATTCATTCACCACTTCCCATGGGCAGGCAGATGTTCAGCCATCCCCAGGAAAGCCAGGCTCCATCACATGTCACAGTGACTTGGGAAGGCAAATGCCATCTATTCAAATGTCCCCACTTCCTTCTTCTTCCCTCAGCTTCATATACTGAACATGATGTCATATGGTATGATTGTATCCCTTGAGTCAGTTTTGTTCAGCTGTCCTGGCTGTGTCCCTTCCCAACACTCTGAGCACCCCCAGCCCAGTTGCAGGCGGGGTGGCGTGAAGAGCAGAAAAGGTCTTAACGCTCTGTTAGCTCTGGTCAGCAGTAATGAAAGCATCCCTGTGATTATCAATGCTGTTTCCAGCAGAAATCCAAAATATACCCCCATAGTAGCTACTGTGAAAAAAATTAACTCTATCCCAGCCAATGCTAGCACATACACTAACCAGCATCAGTAAGCTGGTTGACAGGAAGACAAAAAGCAAGCCTTATGGGACAGGGCAAAGGATAGCCCTTTATTCAGGCTGGATGAGCAGCAGCCAGGTGAGCCTGACATTACACAATAGACGTAGGAGATTTTTCAGTTTAACAGCTTTTCTTATGAAGAGACAGAACAAATGGAGTTTGTGCAAATCAAGCTTAAGGTAAGCTGATAGAGCAGTTTTGTTTCTCAGGAAATGAGTGCACTCTGCTTGGCATCAGTCATTGCCTCCTGATTCCATCTTTGAAAGATCCCAACATTTTATATTTATTTACCAACACAAATTACATTGGCAGCCAGTCACTTCAAGCAATCTGCCTGGTCGGGTACAGCCAAGCGTACAGGGTTGTAACAAAGAAAAATAAAAGATCTGTTCTTCCTAGTCTGAGAGACAAATATAACCTGCCCCAGGATCTTGGTCAGCCAGCTGGCACTGAATTACATCACACTTTAAAAAACCACCCAACTCCTTCTTTAATTAATACTTTCAATGTGACTAACTATTACAGAAGACAATTGTTGGCAGTGCAGTGTCTTTACTTCAGCTAGACTGAACCTCTTTCTGTCTCTTAACACTTTTTTGACACAGGACTGAAATGTGATGACCTCAAATGAAGACATATCTTGACTGTGATCAAGCTGTGTTCTCCTCATTTTGTTTTGATTATAAATAAAAGAAGCAGCAGAGAAAAGGTCCTATTGTAGATTTGGGCAAGAATAAAGCAGCACTAGCAAGTAGAAAGATGTTCTTTGTTCTACAGGGCCTCTCATTTCCATAAATTTTTCACTTGCTGTATTTGGTGAATTACCATGAACACTCACTTTCTCTGTCCCACACAGAATTACTGCCTAGTCATCCTACAGAATAAATAAGAAAGAATCATCACAGTTCATAACAGAGGGGTATTTAAGAAAACTGCTAATTGTAGATTTTCAAGGAGATGTGATTTGTAAAAAAGAAAAAGTCTTCTAGGGGCAGCATGGTGCAAGAGACAAAACTTAAGGCAAGGACACATTAATCAAGCTATTTAAAATGTTAGTTATCAATTTCCCTATCAGTAAAAGTGTTACTGTTATATACCAAGTGAATGCTGTGAGGCTTAGTCAAGGAGTCGGCTTCTTGCCTTTGCACTTCCTGGGCGGCTGTGTGGACATCGGGAGAACTTTTTCCCTGTAACAGAAAGGTTTGACTCAACACACACACACAGTGGCTCAAATCCACAGAGCACTAAGCTTCATGCAGATCAAAGTGACAGCCACTTCTTAGCATGAGATGTGAGGTTTGTTGTACGTTGTCAAGCAAGACTCATCTCACAGTCACATCTCATTACTCCCATAGCCTCTTTCTCCAAGCACTTCATCTTCGCCTGCGAGAAGGTACTGGCTCTGTTCAAAAGGTTAAACTGTTGTTTCCAAAGGATCCAAAAGAACAAGTCTTGACAAGGAAGAGAGCTGCAACTCCCTGATAAATCATGCACAGCACTCGGTCATGGGGCTTGCAAAGTACAAAATTTAATTGTGTTCACATTGGCCTGTGCTGACTCATAGAAATGCAGTGTGCATTGTTTAATCAAGTCACATGTGTTAGGTCTTTTTGTAAAATAAAAATTAGAGTGGGTTATACAGACTAAGAATAAATACTAAGGAAAAGAGAGTGGTCTGTGGAAATCAATCTCTCCTTTATATACTCCCAAATTATACTCATAAAGAAGAGGCCTCCAGCAGCTCTGTCAGTCACGATAAAGCTATCACTCTCAGATTTATTACAGGTTCTCTCCTTGTGTTTTCAATGGAAAACATCCTACAGGTGTGTTTGCATTACTACCAAAGCTATATGAAGATTAATTACATGTCTGAGAGATGAAATTCATGGACATATTTTCAAAGATCTAACTTGCAATCAAAGTCATGCCTTAAAAAAAAAAAGCAGGGGAACCAGCTGAAAAAGCCAGAATGAGAATAAAATACTTCCAAGGATCAAAGAGTAATCACCATTTAACTCTTAGATGCAGTAATGTAGCCTGAGCTTTCTGCCTCGTGCATTAAGGAAGCTCTGCTTTGTGTTTGACAAAATCCAAATTCTATTTTTTTGCCATGGCTTCCACTAAAAAGATGTGTATGTGTACCAAAAGCCTCATTTCCCATTTCCTATTGTCCTTGAGTCCTCACCTGGGACAGCTATTTCTATTCTATTCAGTCTACACTGAGTGGCAAAATCAGGCTTTTACGCAAAATAAGTTAATCACAGCTGTCAATCTACAGTGTTGATTAGATTATTATCTGCTGCAAGGAAATAGTGCGTGCTGCTTAATTTCCTGGGATGGGAAACATTTTGTATGTCCTGCTCTCTTTCTCTCTCTCTCTCTCATTGACCCCTCAAGAGCAGGTAGAAACCAAAGTTCACTATGTTGGGGAAAGGCTAGCAGAGACAAAATCTCTTTTTCTGCACATCTAAGTTGTTTCCAGGAACACAGTGACTGTCCCTGAATTGTGGAGTCGACTTGTTTCGAAAGGGGAAATGTTTAAGGTCCACTTTGCCATGGGGTTAGACACATAAAATAGTAATCAGATTTGCTGTAAAAAAGCTGCTATGTGTTTTAAATCCACCATCTTGACAAACATCATCTAAATAAGTTGCAGCAGTCCAAATGTATTGGTCCTGTCATGAGAACTGAAGGTAGACCAAGAAAGGATTTTGATTTACTGCTTTTCAAGGTCTTAGATGAACAAATAGAGAGTGGTGCTTTTTATTTATATTCTTGCAATTGATGCTAAAGTAGCACTTAGGCAATGAAGTATATAGGTTGCAATTGAAATCGGAAAAACTTAATCCCTAAACATTGTATATCTTTGTCCAAGTAAGGAAATGAAAAATCTAACCGATACAATCCAAAGTGTCTGGACCTTATTCAGCAGAAAACCAAACTTTCTGAGAGCTGAATCAGTGCTATGGTGGGGATGGCAGTGCCCTGGTGAGAAAAACAAAACAAGGCCCACTGCAAAAACAGATGTGTACTTGCCTCACCACCTCCCTTCCCCTGACTTCGTAATCCTTCTGTCAGGGTCTGCGTCTTCTTAAGTCCTCTCAAAATTACACAATTAAACACAGTCCATCCCTTCAAATAATCAGTAAATAATCAGTGAGGAAAGACACAGAGTAAGTCAAAGAGACAAGAATGAAAGACTGCGAGACAAGCAGTTCATTTTGAAGGGTATTTTAACACTGCCCAAAAGATACAAAATACATGTGGAACAGGAAATCCTAGCAAAGTCTTTCTAGCTGAGAGCTGGCAATTTTTCAGCTTCAGTATTAATCTATTTTTAAAATCTCGTTATCTTCAAAACAGCGAGATTTCAAGATTCATTTCCCAAAAAAAGGTGATTGACTCTTACATTAAATGCCAGTGGTAGGTTTTTCCAAGAGACAGAAGACACTTCAAAATAGGACTACATAACGCAGAGAAGGTATGAGTGGAACTTACTGCTATTTCTTCTACCTTCAGCCTTTACTAGTCTGGGAGTTGTCTGTAGGCAACTGTGCTGGCAAAAGTTTTGTGTAGGAGGCTGGTGGTTTTCCTTTAATGAAGACAGTTAAAAGTCTTTAGTAAAATTGGCTAAATGCAGCAGGTAAGCAGAAACGCGTATTCTGCCAGCAGCCAGCCCATCAGTTTTCAAGTAATGTTTCCAAAGCCACATCTATTAGGACAAAAATTGAACATGAAAGTTGCTGATCAAAACTTACTGTCATGGAACTACTGTCAGTATTGACAAAACTCAACACCAAAACAGGCACACAACAGTTTTGCAAGGGATGGTGACAGTCATCTGGCAGCTAATCCATGAAGTCAGCAGGTAAATCCAACCAGCTAAATCTCATCATACATTTGTGAGCTACAATGATACAGGAAAAAATGTGAACTCTTACTAAATACAAGGGGTAGGTTTTGATCCTTCATAATGGATTATGGAAAAATTCAAATAAATCAGCCCTCTCTGTCATTAAATCACAAGTGCACCATTCAATGTCAAAAGCTAAATTTTTGCAAGTGTGATACTCTCTCAGTTCCTATCCAGCAGATGCAAGCTTTTCCAATAGTATTCTCTGCAATATTCCCTGTTACCAGAAGACTACACTGGCCACTAGACACAACGGATTCTTTTATCTCCAGTATCTAGAGTTGCTTTCCAGCCAACTGTATAAAATTTGCTGTGTTCCTGTAGAGACCTTTGGCAGGTACAGCCAATTTAAATGAAAAAGGGTGATACATCCATGTCAAACATGTTTATCTATTATCCTTATTTAAACAAAACCCCAGAATTACATATGCAGTAACTAAGAAATTAAAAATAGGAAAGAAAAATATTGTTTTATATAAAGAGTTGCATGTGTTTTGTCAGTATTGTGTGCAGCTTCACTGTTTTGCCTGTGTAGTAAAATGTTTTGTGAATGTGGTTCTTTCACATACCAGAATGGAAGAAAAATGTTTGTCATATTGTAAAATTTGGTTTTAAAAGCTAAACATTATCAGAGCTGCTCTAGGACAGATTGGAGATTCAGTACTGACAAACATATATATTTATAAATCAACACACTGACTTAATAACAGATTACGTTAAAAGCAATACTGTGTTACTTTTCTTATTGTGTGGAATTCAAACTTTTATGTGTCATGTCATCAAGCTTTTTCACCATTATGGGGTTTAGAAGCATCACATTTTGTAATGAAAACCAAGTCTTTCAGGTAATTTGGTTAAAACAATTAGGCCTTTAAGAAAAAAAAACAGTTTATCAAAAAATGGGCAATAATGTCCAAGTATGGAAAAATCAGAAACCACATTAAAATAATTCTTTAATAACTTGTACATCAAGCTGAAATTGGAAGTTTCTTTAATACAGTAAAGAGTACCTGGGTTTATAGTAATTTATTAATTTCTGTACTGGCAAGATAAGGCTACACTATGTTCCTACACTTTTAAAATCTCGTTGATCAGGGCAATAAAGCATAATCTAAAAATATATAATAATGTATTACTGTCTACAGAGGATCGTAACTCAGAAAATTTTGTGTCTTTTTCTAACTTTTTTTTAATTAAAAAATAAGCTCGGTAAAGAGAGAAGCTGCACATGAGGAACGAATTGTGAATTCTGATTAAGATCACAGGAGTTCTACCAGGGAGGGACTTGCAAGTATCTGAGAATTCACAGCAAACACAGTGCAATCTACTTGTACACAAAATGAAATCATGTTAACCGAAGAGATTAAAATGACTAAATTTCAAAATCATTTTAAATTTCGCAGAGGAGTCAGGTTTATTGTAGTGTGAAATATGTCAATGACTGACTTTAAATGTAATCAAAATTGTCCCTTTCTCTGAAAGTTTAAAAATATGTGATGGAAAGTTCACCTTTGGAGAGTTTGGAGCACTCTCAGTAAGTTCACAGATGACACCAAGTTCGGTGGTGGGAGTGTTGATCTGCCCGAGGGCAGGAAGGCTCTGCAGAGGGATCTGGACAGGCTGGATCAATGGGTTGGGGCCAATTGTGTGAGGTTCAACAAGGCCAAGTGCTGGGTCCTGCCCTTGGGTCACAACAACCCCAGGCAGCGCTACAGGCTGGGGGCAGAGTGGCTGGAGAGCTGCTGGTGGAAAAGAACCTGGGGGTGCTGATGGACAGTGGCTGAACATGAGCCAGTGCGTGCCCAGGTGGCCAAGGAGGCCAGTGGCATCCTGGCCTGGATCAGCAAGAGTGTGGCCAGCAGGAGCAGGGCAGGGATTGTCCCCCTGCATTTGGCACTGCTGAAGCTGCACCTCCAATCCTGTGTTCAGGGTTAGGCCCCTCAAGACAAGAAGGACATTGAGGTTCTAGATTGTGTCCAGAGAAGGGCAATGGAGCTGGTGAAGGGTCTGGAGCAAGGCTTATGAGGTTGTTTAGTCTGGAGAAAAGAATGCTCAAGAGAGACTTTATTGCTCTCTACAAGTACCTGAAAGGACATTGCATCCAGGTGAGGGTCGTCTCTTCTCACAATTAATAAGTGATAGGACAAGAGGAAATGGCCTCAAGTTGAACTGGGAGAGGTTTAGTTTGGATATTAAGAAAAATTACTGAAAGGGTCAGGCGTTGGAACAGGCTGCCCAGGGAAGTGATGGAGTTACCATCCCTGGAGATGGTTTAAAAGACATGTAGATGTGGCACTCAGGGACATGGTGTAGTGGTGAACATGGCAGTGCTGGGTTAATGGTTGGAATTAATAATCGTAAAGGTCTTTTCCAACCTGAACAATTCTATAATTCTATGAAAAATCTCATGCTTTAGTAATTATAAAGGACATTATACCATAAACATGACTAATTGGTAAACTAAGTAAAAAAATAAGTTAAATTCAATTTTGCTGAAAGAAGAGCAGTGGCAATAGCAGAAAATACTCTAACTCTTTGGAGAGTAAGCCAAGAATTCCAGATACACTTAACACATCATATCAAAAGACATAAAAATACTGCAGGTCAAGAGTCAAAACTAGACATTTTCTTATAACAGAATTTTACTCCCTGGTAAGATAAAGACAGTTGCCTTTGCCTCCTAGTGATATTCAAATTAAAAAATCACTTGATCTCCCACACCTTCATCAGACAATGCTTTCTCTGAATGTTTCATTTCAGTGGAAGTTTTGCTGAATAGGAATTGCAATGTCAACCCAAAAGATAAGAAACACTTGTCCTGTCTATTTCTTGTAGCAAACAGTGTGCATCTTGTCTAATGTGTAGTTTGTAACCCTTAAGGAGAAAGTCTGTCAGTCCATTACATGTGTATAAACTGCCTTCCTTAGTATAATTCAAACCCTCTGATGCTACCACTATAGTGAAATCATTTTTTAAAATATATTTATATTTTCTCTTCCAATCCAGGGAAATGCAATCTACTAATAAAATTTCATATCAAATTCATCTGTTTGAATACAAATTGGATTTTACTTTCCATTTATCCCATCACTAATCAATTTCATATTTTGCATAAATGAAACAAGGAAGTAAAGAAGGTAACGGATATGTAAAACAAATCTGAGATGATTTTTCCCCCTAAAATTCACTTCTTTACTTGGGAGTCGATACTGCTTGGAAGAAAAGAAACACAAACAAATGATCATCTTAATAGCTGAATTGCAATCTAGAGGTCAGGAAAATATTTGGAGATATTCATTGAACAAGCACAATCTCTTGTTAAACTCGGTTATTTCTTGACTATATATAATCAAGCACAAAGTACAAAAGCCCTTTTAGTATAGATGTTCTAGAATTTTTTTGTATACATAGGGGTCTGCCTTTCTTTGTTAAAGGATTTTAGTGCGATCAGAAATGTTACTTTTTGTGTTTCATAATGTTTGTCACCTTGTTTCACTTTCTTTTGCATAAGTATACAGCACCACTTAGAAAAGTAGCCACATTTTAAAAGTCCTTTCAAAAAAACTCAGTATCAATATCATACTATTTCTTCCCCTCATGAATCTGAGATACTAGAAACAAATCTACAGTGAACACGATGTCACTTAATTAAACATGTAGAAGCTCTGGCAGGAAGGCAAATGTGAAAACTTATACACAGCAGAACATATCACAGCCAGGTAGTATTATTAAGTCATTGGAAATTGTTTCTTTCAAGCACTTGGAATCTGTTGTTGCATATGGCAGTATCACCGGTTTTAACATCACAGAAAGCTGCAATATCAAAACAGTTTTAAAAACTTCTCTCCCTGAAGGTATTGTATGATTAAGGCTGCATTGGTAGCTGCTGAATTAAGAGTGGTTGATGACAGCTGCAGGGAGGAAGGGGTTCATATGCCTACACTGGTGAACTGTTAGAACAATTCTTGATCACAGTGTGGCCTCTCCCAAGCAGCCAGAATTCCCCTTAGACTGTTCCAAGCATTGTTTGCTCTCCAAGGACCTTGTGCTATCATTCATGTGCAAGTTCATGGGTAGACAGTTCACTAACTGTCACTGAGGCTGTGAGACCCTGCCTCCATGCCAAAGAGTATTCCTAAATGTGTCAAATTTTCCAGACTAGACATAACTGATTAACTCTACACCAGAAAGTAATTTTGTTTCAGTAATATTTCTAATGCCAACCTGAACTTAGCAGTTTTGGATGTGATAGACACAAGCCCAGCCCATAACTTTTGCACACACCCATGGGCAAATTCCATAAGGAATGGTGCAGTAGCCTCTTTGTAGAAATTTGAAAGAAAAAGTGCCATGACAGCTGTCCCTCTCTCACACTTTCTTGCTCTAGTTATTTCTGGCCATTGGAAACATTTGGGACAGCTCAAAGGTCCAATTACACAGAAGGACCAAAGCAGCTCAAAGACTGGAACATTTCACAGCATTTAGAGTGTTTTGTACCTGGTTGCAGAATTACTGTAGTTCCTGTGGATCAATTCCAACCTCAGAGAGACTTGCAGTTTCCAAGTCATGAATTCTGCATCAAGGTAATCTATCAAAAAAAAAAAAAAAAGTAATAACAATAATTAAAAATTAATTGACATGAAAATGATAGTACTTCTGTATATCTTCCCACAACAGGGCTGGTGCTAGTACAGCATGACTACAACTTCAACATATATACCATATATACCAACACTCTTCAAATCAAGGATGCAGGACAAATTCACATTATCTGAGCATTTTAATATTTTCATTTAGGTCTCATATGTTTTCATTTAAGCACATTTAGCTACAAATGTAGACTTGCCCATGGACATCTGAAGGAAGAAGGTTTCTGAGCCCTGTGTTAGTCAAGATTTCAATGGGGTGACATCACTTTATATCAGGTGAGGATCTTGACTAATAGTTTAAAAGGATGGTATAAAATAAGAAAGAGGAGAAAGCAAAATGATAGTCAAGGTTACATGAACCCTTGCTACTATTCTTCTGTTAATGAACATAGAGAATTCTTTTCGTCATGATGAGATAACTTGTGACTAGACTGAATCTTGCAGATGAAATCAGTATTACTCCTGGTAAGCAATAAAAAACTTGCTGATAGTAGTAGTATTAAAGGAGAAGCAGCAGGAAAGGATAAGAAATTGCATAATTTGTAGGGATTCAAAACATACATCAGGGTTTAATATCTGAAACTGCAGTGCAGATGCAGATGCAGCGTTTAAATTTTAAACAAATACTTCAGAGGCTTCTAGATATGTTATAGTCTGTAGTTATTTTGCACACATTCCTACATACCTTCAAAGAGTAAAAAAAAAGTTATTAAAAAAAATCAAAACTTCACATAAACAGAAGCCAACTGCTTCATCACTCATCTCTGCAGCAGTGGCATATTTCCCTTGAGTGTTTCAAAGCCGTATGAAAAAGGTAACTCCACAAGGCAGTGTATTTTATTGGTCAGCAATGAGGAGTTCATATCTACACATTCTGCTTCACACAGATGCTAGCAGTGACCAGCCTCTAGCTCTGTCACAAGAAGGAGAGAGACACCCATTTTATGCCCTCTTCTGATGTGAAATACAAAATGGCCACGCTGTTCAAAGTGATAAACATGATTAATTTTTTTTGGTAAAATTATTGCAACTGAGTCAGGGAATTAGAAATTTCTGTGATGGGAGTATTTAGAAGACTGATAAATCAACTTTAAAATAAAATTTAGTAGATTGACATTCATTAATGACAGATGTGCCAATGGTTAGCTGTTACAAATTATCACCACTTAGCTTTTCACACACAAATCTACTAGTCCACTATATCCTGAATTAGCTGTGAGTATGTAATACCGAGGAGATGATGCACCAGTGGATGCAGAACTGGTGGTTGATTGCTGAGGAGGTCAAGGCGATCAGGCTTGGGAGCCCTTTTGTGGTTGAAGTTCCTCTGGAGGCCTGATACTTTATGCAAGTTGCCTCTCTCCGGAAAAGGGATCCCATCTGCTCCCAATGCTGCTTATCTTTGTTTTGTGTTTGCTAGTCATCCTGATAACTGTGCATTCAGTAGAACATCCTGCCTGTTTGCTGTCCATTGTGCTTATCTTGTCCTTTTGTTCTTTGTCCTGCAGATTCCGTTTCTTCAGTTGTTGATTACATGTTTTCCCACACTTCCCACCTGCCTGCAACGACACAAGTTTTTGTTTACCCTTAGGTGGATACATTGTTCATATACTTAAATGCAATACTTGCTGCACATTGTTTTGCTGTGCAAATATATGTGTTGAACACACACATATATATATTATATATATAGATAAATCTGTTTTGTTGGCTACACTATTTTAGTATGCTTCTAGTTGGGTTCAAGGCAAGCAAATAGGAATTCTATTCTAACTATGCCTATACTATAATGTGCATCCTGATTCTTAAGTATGGCAATAATTTATAGGTGTCACAGCCTCTGTTTTGTCTGTAATGCCTAGAGCTGGTGCTTGTAGAGACCTCAGGTAAAACCATTCTCTCTGGCAAAAATAAGGAAGCAAAGAGCTGTCTATTAGACAGCTAGAAGAACAGAATAATGAGCACACTTCAGTAATGTGCTTTAAAATAGAATTACTGTACTTGTAATACCACTTTCTTTATTCAGTACAGTGTCACTGTAGTGGTGGTCTGCACATTTACTGAAATAAAATCTATTTCAGACAGAGCAGCAAAACAGAGATTATATGAAGATGACATCATACAAGGATTCACTATTCATAAAATGAATCTATTCTCTCTTGTGCTGCAGAAACTGTTAAATTAAAGAACACAGTAGTTAGTATCTTTGATGTAGAAAAGAAGGCAAGAGAGAAGAGAAGGATAAGTGTTATGATCAGCCTGTTGAAGGGAGAAGCAGAAATAACAGATACAGGAATAGACTGATTTTGACTTAAATAAACCACTTTTTTCAGCCTTAATGAAATGATTTTTTAGCCCTAATGTGCAGCGGAGCTAGCAGCAGAGGCTCTCTGCTTTGATACAGATGAACAAGTGAGAAATGACATGCAAGTATGTTTAGGAAACCTGACATGACAGCTGGTTACCTAGTCTCTCTACTCCACAGATGTACTATTGCACTGGGGGAGAAAAGGCATCAGTCATACTCTTCAGCCAGAAGGCAGAGGAGGATCATTTCAGGAAAAGTTTTCACAGCTTCTCTGAAAAAAAAATGGAAGCCGTGCCAAGAAAAAGTGTATTCCGGGAAAAGCCCAGAAGAGCCTTTTCTGTGAAGAAAGTTCACTGCCAGGGTTTGCTATGGTGCCTGGGCGGAAGCTGTGCCGGGGAGCCAGGGCTACCCCCGCCCCTGGGCCGAGCGAGCCAGGTCATCCACAGCGCCCTTCAGCGAGCGCCGGCAATCAGCGGTGCTCGGTAATCTCATTATCATTCCTCTCTGCTCCGGTTAAACAAACTCTCTGCAATCAGCGACCGAAGACGTGTATCAGTAGCAGGAACCGGGTGGGGCGAGGGGGTGTGCAGAGCACGGCGGGGCAGCTGGAGCTCTCCCGCCTGCCTCACACGCGGCGGAGGCAGCGAGTCTCCAACACCTCCGTGCCCAAACCCTCGCGGCTGCAGGGATGCGGTGCTCACCGCCCCATGAAGGTCCAGGATTCCTGTTACCGACGAGTAGCAAAAAGACCGAGGGGGAATTTGTCCCCGGTACTGGCACTTGTCAAAAGATGAATGAACGCTGCATGTGTCCTTGGGCCGCCTTAAAAGGCTGCCACTGACAGTGGTAGGAATTACCGACCTACCTCCGATACAAACGTGGAGGGAGGGATGTGTAATGCATGCCTTCTGACTGCTCTGTTGGTGATCTCAGTCCTGACCCAATGGGTCTAGCCTGAAATTAGTGGGCTTCTAATTGCTTTTTAATTTAAAGCAATTACAAAAGGGGACACTACCAAACATCATTTGTACTTGTGGGATCACACGTGGCATTTAACTGGGAAAATATCATGTTGGGCAATTTTTTTCATTAGAAATCTTATTCCAACCACAGCAAATGCTGTAATGCCTGAAATTCAGAATTTATATAGCAAGTTGTTCAGGCATTTTTATCAACAGACATTTATTTTGTTTAGAGTATTGAAAGGGAAACCAGACTCAACTATTTAGACTGGCCTGAAACTTATGATTCATACCCTCAGCTTTGTGGCATTGTTCTTTATTGTTTTAGCCACTTAAGAAGAGACCATTGCTAAAGGTTAACTGAGCCAAAGTGGCATCTAGAAAGAAAATAAATTCCTGGTGGTCCTTTATCTTCCTTCAGAATTTACAGCAGTGTGGAACATGACCTCGAGAAGCCACATGAACTGACACAATGATGACCACGGGTTTGCTGTCATTGCAGACAGAGATAAGTTGTGTCCTGCAACAACTTGTGAGTCAGTTGTCAGTAGAGTAAGGTATTTCTGTGATAGAGAAAAACACTTTGCTCCTGCCTAGGCACACTGTGTAGTCACGGTCATCGTTGCATTCGTTAACATGAGTTCTCAAGGACATGTTTTAACTTGTCATGCTGTTAGAGTGATGTCAAGCCCACTGAGAGGGACAGCAAGAGGGTATTCGTGAAGTATGAGGCCAGCTCCATCAAAAAAGGACAGACTCTCCTGTAGCAGTTCATAACAGAGAAGTGACATCTCTGGATTGCCACTTCAAGCCCACAGTGCTATCTAAAGTGACATCTTCATGTTGCAGCATGAAGCCTGTAGCATTATGTGGAGTGACATCTCCACAGAACTGACTGAAGCCCATGCTAATTGCAGCTCAATCTTGAGAAAAGAGTTTTGCAAAAACATTTCTGGAAACCCTCTGAGGAGAGCACCAGCTAGCAGTGCTGGGCTCCAAGTACCGGAAAGTGGTTACTCCTGTTAAACAAAAAAATAATGTGGCATCTTCCCCCTGAGTTACAGGAACAGATCGCCTTTGATAATAAGAATTCGTTGCACTATTTATCTGAAAGGAGAAAAGTCATTTCATTTTTCCTCTTGCAAATATGTCAGGGAGAAAGTAAATCTCTTCCCTACACTTAAAACTGCTCAGCTTTGCCAAAGCAAAAGTAAACACATGACTTTCTTTTCTGAAGAAAATGTGGCGTCTTACCTGATTTCTACCAGTTTGAGGGTGTACCTCTATGACTGTGCCTTTAAGCAAGCAACCTTAAGCTCTTGCTGGTCCCTGAATCAAGGCTCACAGATTCATGTCTATCCTTTACAGCTGAGTAGTTCTCTTTCTTTGAAGGTCTCACCAGGGCTGCCTCTCTAATTCTGACTTTGATGTCATTATCCCAACATCCCTACCTCCTTCCCAACAAAAGAGCCCAGCAGACTGCAAACAGCCAGAATCCAAAAGAGTGCTGGAACAGAGGTTAAGACTTAGGAGTTACAAAAGACATAAACCAGTGTGAGTATGCACGTGTTTAGGGGTGGAGTGGGTGTTAATGCAATACCATGCTTCCATCATCCTGGCTCCCAGCCTCCAGAAGTGAAAGGGCAAAGAGGAGGTACTCCTTCTCAGGATTTGAATGCTGTTTCTTTATATATTCGTAGATCATTATGGGATGCTCAGGAACCTGGTTTTGATCACTAGCCAGTAGTCTCAGATGGCCACATTTTAAACACTTGAGTCAAATTTTACTTTAGTTAATGACCCTTGTACTGAAGTCACCATTTTTTGCTGGTTTAAGGCACTTCAGAAGTAAAGAATGAATTACCTATGTAGACATTGACTAAATCAGATCTCAGTTCCTAATAATTTGTTTTCAGACACATTTTCAACCTTGAAGTGATTCAATTTTTATCACACATTGGTTCAACTAAGCCCTTTACTCACAGGTTTTGTTTTTCAGGCGCATACTTTTAGTAATTCTAAGTATAGGGAAAGGAAAAGTTTTCTCCATTCTGAAAATCTTATTTTGAGGATATTTTACAGATCCTTACATGCTTTCTTCTGCTATACTAGTGGAAACTTTCTTTCCAGCTGGGGATATAAAAAATTGTTATATTTACCATGAACGTACGTTTTGTATTTCATATATAGGTCTGGTTTAAATTGGCAGTGACAGAAAAGTTACCTAATATGCAGTACAGGAGAATTCAAACTTGCTGCACCAGTTACTCTCAGCATTGACCTGATGCAATTTAAGGTTCAAGGTGAATACCCATCAGTAGGAAAATGTCATTATTCACCACAAATAAACAGAATTACCTGTTCTTAAACAGTAAGGTCATCTGTTTCACATTCTATCCATCTTGGGCTGATTAGAGCAAATTAGGTCCTGTGCTAATCAGCTCAAGACATGTGCTGAAAATTTAGAAATCTGCTATTTGATTTTCTTCCAGTAATTATCAGAGAGTTTGTATGCCCAATGAAGAATACAGAAGTATTTAACCTTGGTAGGGCCTGATCCCACAAGATTTTGGGACTTAGGCTGAGTGTTCTCAACATGTTAAATAGGACCCCTCATCCAAGTGAACACTGCATAAAGGGCATGGTGGGAAGGTGTTTTTACAGCCTGCCAACAGCATCTTTTTAGCGCCTTTACCAGTATCTTACTTACTTCTTACCAGTACCTACTGTACCTTCTATACCTTATCTACCCTAATTCTGCAGAATTCAGAAATTAGTAGGTTTAGCTGCATCTTTTTGCTCCCATCAGGAATGAAGTGACAAGACCAACACTGGACAATTATCACTTTATATTAGAATGAGACTTCATTTAGACATGAAAGGTCAGGGGACAGTTAAGTCACTCCTTTTTTAATTTAAATTTCATTAGTTTTGCACATTACATTTGTCATGACTATACTAAAATAAGTCCTAATTCAGGTCATCTATGAAGAATGCAGGAATGAGAGTCTAAGTAGATTGTTTCTATTCTTTGCTTTACTGTTTCTCCCCATATGAATTTGGGCAAATCAGATAAACTTCTTTTTCATCTGCTAAATGAAAAAAAAAATGTATAATGTCCTCTGTGAGTTTTACTTCACTCATAGAATTAAAATGCATTCAGAGTCTCATTTATACTCCATAAATCCATATTTATAAACACCAAATAAATGCATTTATTAACAGATTTTTTTCATTTGTTACATCATCATATCAATATATTTCAATGTCACCCAACTTTATGACTTTAATCATTATCGTCCAAGAGATGCACGTCTCTACTTCATAAGTGACTGCCTTAAAATCAATTCACATTTTAAAAAATCATATTCTTACAATCTGTTTTTTGGAAAAGTTTGGGGATATTGTAATGAAATTCATTTAGACCTGAAAGGCAAACTGACAAAGCAGAGATTGAACGAGTTTACAGGTCAGAAGTAGAAATTCTGCATGGACATAGATATTTTAATTTGTGTCTAGCACCACACAATTGGGAAATTATCCTTCTTTAAAATTTCAAATTAGCAATGCCATTCTGGTATCTTTGCCACATCAGAGGTGGGGGGAGTTCTCCCCTCGCATTTATTTGCACAGTTCTGAATACAATATCTGTTGGCTGATTTGTGCAATAGTGTCCCGTCGATAGCCTCGAAATAGTAAGAGACATTTTAGTTCAAGGTAAAGATGCTGTAGGTTTGTGCAACTGGGGATTTCCTTCATTACAGGTGAATTCAAGGCCATGCTGAGGGTCAGCGCCAGGAGACTAGACACTACGTAAATTCCCAAAATGGGAATGAAAAAGAATTAGTGGCTCTATGACTTGTTAGTGGATGAATTTCCCTGTAAACGGGAACTGCTTCATTAGCACATACCCTCTCCTTATCGCAGGACTAAAACCAAATAAATCAAACCCTGGCTAGACTTAACCAATATTTTTTGTCATCATAATGTCTCCTTTTCAAAAGAGTTACATGATTCAAGTTCATTTTAATAGCAAGCAATGAAGAAATTACAGTTGTTTCCATTCACACATAGCTCTAATGGGAAAA
Organism: Callaeas wilsoni; assembly: GCA_013398955.1. NCBI lineage: Eukaryota > Metazoa > Chordata > Aves > Passeriformes > Callaeidae > Callaeas > Callaeas wilsoni. The sequence goes on from VWPU01006330.1 coordinate 106,950, forward strand.
GCTTGACAGTAACTGCTGTTTCAAGAAATTCTTAACTTTTTCAGGAAAGGCACTAGTGTTCCTACATAGGTAATTGCATCATGATTCTGAGATTTTCCAGAAAAAAGAAAGAAACAATATCTTTTGTTCCCTAGATCGGAGTGGACTAACTGGGAAAGAAAAAACATCTTCTGGTTAAAAAGTAAGTGATTGTGATGGAAAGAGTCAATTACATCATTCATTTCCATAGAAACAAAACTTGTAAAAGAACAATAATGTTAGCAGAAGTTATTTGAAACAGCTTCCTTGTGAGTTGATATAAAATTCCAGTAAAAAGATGAGATAGATAAACAGAAAGATTTGTTCCTTCTATTGAGGGCTGATCCACTATTTGTCCTCCTAGATCTTTATCCCTCAATATTTAGAACTTCTTTGGAACAAAGAAATACTCCTTTGATTCTTTGATAGCATAAAAGCAATTTTCTATTTTTTATTCATTCTTCCTTGGCCTCTCTATTTCCTCCCTGCTCTTCTGCTTTCCTTTTGTTTGTTTTCAGGTACTTTTATCATTTTTCCCTACCCAAACAAGTTTCTTAACAGACTCAACAAGAGAAAATATGTAACATTGGAATAAAAATAAGGAGGTAAATCGCAGAATAAAAATCAAAAAATATCAAAAAACCTGAGGAAATGAGGAAAAAAAACCTGAGGAAATCTCACTGACAACCTGTATCAGCAAGGATTCATTCACTTTTACTTTTCCTCTGAAATATTACCATATTCTTCTTTTATCAAAACTCAGTTTAAATGTTGAGGAAGACTGAGAGAAAAATGCTTATCTATTGAAATCAGAGGCTTCTTGAATCTTCTGCTGTGCCAAAGCCTCTCTTTACTCACGATAAGTAGAAATGTGTTCTGTAAGTAAGTCCTGTAGGTTTTGCTGTGCCTACTTCCAAAGTAAATTGCTACGCAATAGTAAAAAGGATACTAGGGTAAAACTAGTTGGGACGTGCTGCACTGAAACAACTCCTAGAAATGTTATGAACTTTCCTCTACAGCCAATGACTTTTTTTACAAGAAATGTGGAAAACATTAGCTAAAATTGTGTTGGTCTGTACAATTTTATTCTGTTAAAGACAGGTTTTATGATACATTTAGCCTTTTAAATGACACTAATAGTCTCTGGAGACACATGGTCTTTCCTGCAGTTCAACAATTAAGTCTATTTCAATGTTATTTGGATAAGTTGAAACAATTCAGTTACTGTATGTCTGCTCAGTGGCATGTACTGTAAGGCTAATGGAAACCACCTAGAGTTAACTTAATAATAAGGCTTTAGCCAGCCTTAGACATCCACCTAACTTTTGGAGGGAAGGCTGAAAAGTGAGAGGGTGGAAGGGTCATTTTATTGGCGGAGAAAGGAGCGTATTTTTCATCTCTCATTCCACACATAACGCACCCCTCCTCCCAGCCACCACCACACACACACTTCAAAAAAATGCCCTAAAATTTACACAGGTCATAAGTCTGAGTTGATAATGAGCATGATTAATCACAATTGTGTTCCTGTTTCTCCTCTCTCTCCTTGTGAAATGTGTTACTTGCTAAATTGTACTAGCAAGGTTTTTAGATATGTGTATATATATACACATCATGCAGTCCTTAAATATATATATATTTACACACACATACACACACACACTCATATATATACATACATATATATGTGAGAGGACGGCATGTTCTGAATTGCTCACACTTTCGTGTAGTAAGCATGTATTTATATAAATTGTCTTATGTTGCTATGGCTAGACTGCTTCCACTCCCAAACTAGCTCTTTTAGACCTACCTTAAATATCTCTACAGTGAGTTACTAAGTAGACATACATATAATCAGATTTTTACCACAAGAAAAAAAAAAAAGTGAGAGGAAGTAATTAAGAGGGCTCCAGATATAAAATCTTGGCTTTATTTCAAATCTCAAGCCTTGAACTAACCAGACATAAGAAGGAAAAAATGTACAGGGGGAGCTAAATTAATCAGTGGTTAAACTGGCTAATAGCTCTCTATCAACCTGTACTGGGAGTGGGAAGTAGAAAGGTGCCGATAGATACCTACTTCCTACAAACCTCAAGTTTTCCCAAACATTTGGGTCTTGAGAGTCAAACTGAAAGTATTCTGTTAGGGTTGATTTAATGTCAAGTTTTTCTTTGGGCTCAGTTAAATCTGTGTTAAAACTGTGAGGCTGCTGAATCACATAATTAACATTGGTGCGACATAGGATAAACCACAGGCCTGACCTGTACATGAACTACCTGAGGAGACTTGTCTGATCATAACATACCACTGGAGATACAGATGAGAAAATAATAGCAATTCCATGGATGAAAATTACACACAACATGTGGCCATTCAGGTCCAGAGAATCTGAGAAAAGTTTAAAAAAACACCAAAACATAGGAAACAGATGTGTTTCTCAGAAGTTTTTGTGCTGCCAAAAGCTTGACTTTACATACACACATGCAAAACCAAGATGCTGGTGAAGACTATTCCAATATTACTGAAATTATTCAGCCAAAGTACTCAACAGCTATGGGTGCAAATCTATCCTCCAAAACTGAATTTTGCCTAGGAAACCATCTCATTCATCAGGACCAAAAGTGGAGAATTTTTGGGGTAGAAATTTTGTCAAAGGACAGCTCCAGAGGATTCTTCGGTATTAATTGTCGATGATGGACTTATAGTGTAAAACTCACTTTCTTCCAAGAAAGAATCAACTCAGGTGTTTGAGTGGCTGTACTTACTGATGTCCCCACATTATTGTCAGGTCCACAACCACAGTGCAGATCCACCAATAGAAGTAATTGCAAATGCACCAGGCTCCAGATGAGATGTGTCTCATACATCCAGAAAGCCAGTAGATCCTGCCCAAAGCAGCCAAGTAGTAGCATACAGCTAAAAGGGATGATCTAACACCAAATCCAGTAGGACTGGAAGTTCTACAGTGCCTTTCTCAAGGGCATGGCTCTTCTGAAGAGGTTTTCTGTAGTGATGACGTCCCTGTGAAGAGTTACAGCATGGAAGTTTCCTCAGGAAACTCCTGACAAAGCATATATCCAGGCAAAGCCATTAACTCTACTGAACACTGAATTTTGGGGGTATTCAACACTGAATTTGACCTAAAAATTACTAGAATGCAGCATTGCAAACAATTAGCTCCTTTGTCCGAAAGGTCTTTTTGCTAAAGCATGGTAGGTTATGAAGCCTGGGCTCATCCTTTTACATTTATTTAAGAATTTTCAAGGGACAACAGGAATACAAAATAAGGTCTGTGGCAGAGCTTTTCTCTGATCTAATACAAACAGACTACTATTCTGCAAGCTGCAAAAGTACATTTTAATTACCACAGTGAAAGCAGATGTAAAATCAATAGGGTGTTTTATTTCTCTCATTGATGTGTATAAATACTTACTTTACAGCAAGGTTAAGCTGAGTTTTCTGTCATTAAATGTAAGGATTGATGCAGACCATTCAAACCAGGTTAGACCACCAGAGAAGAGAGTACCCCTCTATGTCACACCATCATCTGAAAATATTCATCCAGTGCTTCAAAAACTATTTTCTGGGATATTCAGAATTTTCTGGTTTCACCCATTTGGGATTGAAGGCTATAATGGACAAAACTTTATTCCAAATAACTAGGTCAGTGATTCCAGTGTTTATACAACTGTGCTTGCTTGTCTTAATTTATGAAGTAGTTCAATTACTACAGAATTTCTTGGGGATGTCTCATTTTAATCGAATCATTAATTCTATGCTCAGAGGATGTATAGAAATTGATGGTCAGTTCCTGTTCTTCATTTTAAGCAAAGAAGCATCCAATTCAGAGCCTCCCACTGAAACTCTATCAAACTTTGTTGAAAATTCAGGCTGTACTCACAAGTACCAAAGGCCCAGCTTTTTGGTTTTGGTTTTGGTTTCGGTTTGGTTTTTTTTAAATTTTGTGTATGTTTTTGGGGTGTTTTTTTGTTTTGGTTTTGGTTTTTTTGTTTGTGTTTTTTTGTTTGTTTTTGGTTTTGTTTTGTTCTTGATTGGTTGGTTGGTTGGTTGGTTGGTTGTGGATTTTTTTTTTTATTTATTAGGTGAAAGAATCATAGTCTCCTACTACCCTTGACTGACTTCAGGTCCATTGTCTCTCACCTCATGGTTCTCATTTACCTAGGAGAAATCAGAGGACCCCTTTAATCCCATTAGTTCCTCTGTCAAAAACACTGATGATCATTCCTACAAACCATCTTTTACTTCACTTTGAATGGAAATAAGCTTTGAAAAACTCCATGGAAGAAAGGCTGGCCCAGCCAGAGCAGCAGCAAAATGGACTATGCCTCTTCTACAAATGCATCTGAGACATTAGACAGAATGACAAACCCAAAATTTCAGAAGACTTAAAGCATTTAAGCATGAACTACCAAAGCACTGAAATCAATGCAAATTTTGCATTTTAAATCTTCATAGATTTTATATCCCAGTTTTCTTTTTTAGAAGTCATTTCCCTTCCTGACAGTGGTGCTGGGAATATGCCTTCAATTCCGAGAGGCACGCAAGTGTGTTGCTAATAGGTGCTATAGAAGTACTACTGATTCAAAGCCAATTCCAAATTATTCCCATAATTTTATGTCTTCATTTAGAAGTTGGTTTAAATGAATATACCCCTATTTACAAGGCTTTTCAACCACACCATTGTGCACGTAGTGGCCAAATGACAGTCCAATCTGCTGTACAAAAATCTGTAATTTTTCTTCTGCTTCTTAAGAAGTACTTTCTGTATTTTTAAATTTCTTTTTAGCTTTGTTTATGACCTGTTTTCACACATTCCTCATGTATTCCATTGTGAGGCTTCTCGGAGAAATCTACAGGAAAGAGGTTCTTGTAGTGTCTGTTCAATGATGTGCAGAGGGACCCAAAGTACAAAACAGCTGGTTATAGTGTACAGACAGGGGAACCATGGAGGCAAGTTTGCCAGTAGCAGAATTTTAGTCTTGAATAAATTAGAAGGGAGAGATCATTCACAGGCTCTTTTCTAGCAAAATTATATGAATATCAGATTAACATGGGACAAGAGCCCAGTGAGAATAGAACTCTTATGATTCAATATGCAGAAATATCAGAGGAAACATGTCACAGAAATAAGGAACAGCAAGGATAAGGATGTTACGATTCTGGGGTTTTTTCCCCTTTTTTAGTGCAGTCACATAAGACAAAATGCCTTATCAAGGCATATGCTTTAAGGGGCCAATTTTGCATCTAATGAAGTCGATGGAAAAAAAACCATTGAGTTGAATGATGCAATGTAATGTCCTTAATGAAAAAAAGTAATCTCATGTTAAGACCCACTTTTGAACTCATTTAGCTTGATGGAAATCTTTCTTTTGATTTCAAAAGCATCAGATTTAAATACCAAATATGCAAGAAGGAAGGCATCTAGAAAGTCTCCTTACATGGAGTGCACCCCATCTATTCAAAGTTTGAATTAACTCATGGAGAGACCAGTTCATGATCCTACAGATATGGTCGACTACCCATGTGTTAAAATGATCCTGGTCTCATACACTGCAGGACAATAGTACCTGAATATCTTTATGTTTAACTCTTTCTGCCAATAAAATTCTCTCTGACATTTATGGACTCTGCCATTTTGACTTACTGTGTGCTTATGCTAAAATTCCAAGGAAAAGGCGTAATTTTTTTTCTCTCCCCATATAGTCTACCTTAATAAGGAACAATTCATTTTATTTAGACTTTTCTTTTTTAATATCACTGTAGCCCTGAGACCAGGCAGAGAAAATATCAACTGGAATGTTTAAAGCAGGAGATGCTGGTGGTGGGGGGAAGACACAGAGGGAAGAATATTATGAACGGAAACCACTGTGGCTGGTCCATTTTTAAGAAAGAGCAACAGCCTGGAACATGATTTCCTCAGTCTGAATTTGAAAAGCCCAGATTTGGGGAATAAAGGGATCAGTACTTCTGCTCTTCGGGTAAAGTTTACCTCAGAATAAAAAAAAATTCAAAAACCCTGAAAGTTCTGGTGGATCCAAGAGTTAGGCAAAGTTTGTTTTGCTCCTGAACTAAACAAATCTTTAAATTAAAAAAGGCAAATTCTTATTGTCAGACATGAATTTTCTCCAAAGCAATAGGGATAACACAGCACAGGAGAGAAAGCAAATAAACCCAAGACGTTTTTTCGTATTGATAAGACCCTCTACTCAGTGTGTGGTAGGAAGGTCATCAGTACAGGAACACCAAGGCTGGGCCTCCACACTGATATGCTACAGGTGCACATTGGCCACAATAAGTCCCCCACATCGATAGGGAATGTGATGGCATAGGCACTTCTTAGGGCAAACATGTCACTTAGAGGCTGTGCTGTTTTGGACACAAATTTCGGAGGAAACAACCCGAAAGGGGCGTCTCTCTCTCCTGCCTGCCAGGCAAGCAGGTCCTGGCAGCCCCTCCCGCCATGGGTTCAGGAAATAATTTCTTGAATGAAAGTGAAAGAAACTGTTTATTTAACAAACAGAGTCCCCCCCGCATGCATGAGGCAGAAAAGGCTATTGAACCCCCCACTCGTCCACTCAAGAGGAGGCTGGTGGATTTTATATAGTCCCTTCTGTCTGTAAAACTTAGCTGCTCCCGCAGTCCCAAGCCAGGCAGGGTCTGGCGGCCCTCTGGAGAGTCCTGCAGAGCATCCTGGAGATGATAAGCTGGTCTTGGACGAAGAAGCAAGCCGAGAACAGCCCAAAAAGGAACAGAAGCCACTGAGGCAGATCACAGTCTCTTTTCAGCTGAAAGCCGAAGAGTGAGAGAAGAAACTCTCTCCTCTCCCCTCCTACCTGGCAAAACAACTACCAGCCCAGAGAAGAAAAAGTACGTAAACGTCTAACTGCAAGGTCAGGCAAGCTGCTCTGAAGAGTTCCCTCGGCTTCTCTCTCCCTTCGCAGTTTGAAGGTACAAACTGCATTCTAGAGATCAAGCAGGCGATGGGGAATACAGTATTGTCATAGAATCACCCCAAGACAGAGGTGTGTCAGTACTTCCCCGTCCCTGGTACTAACCATAATCTAATCCTCTTTTAATTATCTAACTACTAAAAGGATTCAGATTATTTAATAACACACCCAAAGCTTGGAGGTCAGGAAATGAGGTTTTTTTCATCACTAGAAAAGAGAGCAACAGAAATTCTGTTGAAGAAGACAGCAGAAAGAGGAAGAGAAGCACTACTTCCACACAGCCCCCCAAGCTGCTGACACTGAAATCAGAACAGGGAACCTGAATTTTAATTGCAAGACTCGGCTTCCTAGATTAATAAGAAACAGAGACATTCCACTGGCAATCGGGTCCTTCAGCAGGAAAAGCAGAACATCCATGGGTATAACTTAACCTGGCCCACTCCACTTAAAACCTTGAGCTACTTGAAACACATGTACCATTATCCGTGCTTTTCTTTTTAGATGGGAAATTCGGGGGCAGAGACTATCTTCTTCCATATATTTGTAAAACTAGACAGTACTAAAGAGACCTATTTAACATTAGGGCAGAGTATTCACCCTTTGATGCATATTTAATGTCAGTTATACATCACTGTTAGATCAGTATATAAACACACATATGCTCTTGGACAAAAGCATCCATGCATCAAAACTCTGCATCCATACTTTAATGTATTTAATTGAGTAAGCCATTATCACTAATTATGGTTTATATTTTCATAATACTGTTTTATGGTTATTACCTATTCCTTTCTATCTATCCATCTATAAGCCGCACATGCTATGGTGCTCTCTGAAGAGCTCTTTGTTTCACACAAGGCCAGAAATCACCACTCAGGCTGATCTCAGAGCTTTGACACCACCCATTCTGCAATATCGGGGCTGCGCACTGACTTACTCAGTTTCACATACAAATTTCACACTTTGTGAAATGTTCACACATGCAAGAGCACACTCCCCAAGCAGCTTTCCCAGTGCTATTGTGCCCTCCAAAACAGCAAACACTACAGGGAGAGGAAAGGTGGTGCAAAGATGGAACCAACAATTCAAGCATGTTATGAATTCCTTCTAAGGACGTGCAAACAATGCATCAATACAGGCAGAACAACTCAAAAGAGAGAAATTATACAAACTGGACACTTACAGAGAAAAATATCAAAAAAAGGACATCTTGAAAAGAAAGCTAAATGTTGAAGAACATTGATTTGAGAAATTTTTGTATCCTCTGAAAACTTTTCATTCAAAGGTCTGTCACTGGGTCTTTTTAAATGGAGCAAAAAGACTTCACCTCCAGTGGTGTTGTCATGCTACTGACTGGCACAGCCTTTGTCCTTCTGAGGGGTTACTCCAGAGGCACAATTCGGTTGGCAATGTGAGGATACGAGAGCTCGTGGTGATGCCTTGTAGAGGCTGACCTGGAACAGAGGCTAGACAGAGCGGAAGGATAAAGGGCAAGTATTTATTGAAAGGCCTTCACAGGGTACACCTTGGGCAGTTCAAGAGTCTTGCCGAGACTACACCCAGGATGGATGACAGTCACATGTTTTTGGGACAGATATAAGTTTTGTCCATTTGCATATCAGAGGTTAATTGTCCAGTTACAGCTTCAGGCAGTGGAGTCCCATTCTCCCAGTTTGCTCCCTCCCACCTTACTTTTGTTTACATTTCTCAGGGCCTGGGACAGTGAGGTGTCCTTGATTCTCAGGCCTGGAGAGGAATTGTTGTGTCTGACAAAAATGGGAAAAGCAGTAGCTAACACTCTACATGGAGCTCAGAGTTACACACTAAAGAATTGCAGGATTACAAGTATATGAAAATATAGAAGCTAAAATCCTAAGGCATCAGTGGTTTCCCCATCCCAGAGCAGTAACAGGATACACCACAGGTAGCAGTAACAGTGCCACCAGTGTGCAAGCATGTGACAGAAGTACCCTGTTAGCCCAGAAATTAAGAATTGCTTTTAAAGCATACTTTATTTTATTTAATTGTAAATATTTGTATTAATTGAAAAGTCTGAGGCTGAGAATCCGTTGCTTTTTAATTTACAATAGCACCTTCAATAAGAAATGGTATCACTAAATAACTAAAATATTCTTTGTAATGAGGATAGGGCTTTTAGGCTAACACCTTATTAAATTATATTTACCTGTGTTTTCTGGAAATATTTTTCTCTGTCCACTATTCAAATTCTTTCTCCCTTCCTGTCACATTTCTTCATATCTGGCTCAGTGCCCACTAACTAAGAAAACTTTGTGCTTTCACAATGAAAACCAAAAACAAAGGAGAGAGATTAGTTTTATAGAATCATAGAATATTCTGAGTTGGAAGGGGCCCACAAGAATTATCAAGTCCATCTCGTGGCCCTGCACAGGACACAGAATCATACCAGGTGCTAGAGAGCATTATCCAAACAGGATCAGGCATTTGAACGCCACTGCTCTTCTGGAGATGCTCCTGACTTGTAGTGGTGTGCAGGACACCTGCCTCACACCCTCCCAGCCTTGGGAAATCGCTGTGGGGCACTCAGGGAGAAGGCCCTCTCCAGGGACAGGTGTGGCTGGGTCCTAGTGTTTGCAGGCAGCAGCGTGGCAGTGAATCCCCCCCACACGGAGTCTACGTGCAGCCCTGGCAGGAAAGTGGTTTTTCTGAGCACTGCTGAGGCTACAGCCATGGCTTGGTGTCAGAGCAGCACAGGTTCTTTGGGTGTACTGCAAAAGCAAAGCTGTCTCCATGGAGATCTGCCAGGTCCCCTAGATTTTTGACATATGATACACAACTTTAGCCAGGGTGGTCACTCCACAAAATACACTGTTTTTCCCAGTCCATACCGCTGCCTTTCGTTTTCCACAGGTTGCATCTGACATCAGGCACAGAAGAAACAGGGTAGTGTCTCGGTTGTCAGTGCAGTGATGCAGAAACACCACAGCAGAAAAACCCCAAAAAGCAGGACTATAAAACTGCTTTTGGTTTACTAGGATTTGAAGCCCCAACTCCTGACAAAAAACAGGAATCACTGGAAGGTTTTTAAGGACTCCAACCAATCCATGCAGACTTCAGCAACAATGGGAAAATAATCTAGAAATATTAAAACAGAGCAAATAAAGCTCAGTTCTCAGAAATAATAATGGCAATTTTTGAGCCACAAATAAAGTAATGCATGTTAACATATGTATGAAAGTTGGCAGCAAAAATTCCACATGTAATTCAGGTCATTCTACTCTACAGCTGTAATGAGCACAGAGGTAAATTCAACTTGTTACACTGCAGCTCAGTCTAACACATGCTCAGCCTGACCCTCTCATCTTATCACTGATTAAACAAATATTATATGAAAAAAAATTCAAGGGAATAAAAAAGAAAAATAAGGCAAAGAAAAAGAAAAGGGTAGACAAAGAGACTAAGAAAGAAAAGAAGAACTATTGAAAGCCTGTGCAGACAAGTATGAATCAACTATTCTAAAAAGCAGATGTAAAATGAAGCTGCTTAAACATATAAGGCACTTCTACATTGTATTCAAATAATGCTGAAATTATAGAGCTGTCATTTGCAGACCTGTCGAGGGTGCCTTTCTTACCACATTATGATTTAGCATTTCTCTTAGAAGGTTGTAGCAATTTTGACATTAGAGTCATTGGACAGAAAAACCACAAAATGTACGCAGAGCACCACCTCTCTTTTTTTGTAGTCTTGAAAAGAGCTCTGAGATTTTTCCTACTAAAAAAAAAAAATTTAAAAACCCTGAAATTATTTGTAAAAGTGCAGAAATGCTAGTCTCAAGAGAGAGAGTGCACGAATCGGTAGAACAAACGTAACTGTGAAGATTTAAATAATTTGATGGCATGTAACCTAATCTGACATGGCAGGAGGTTATTTTACAAACTGTGAAGGGCTCTGCCCACTGGTGTCATTAGAGCCTCCTTGAGAGGCAACTCAAAGATATGGATTTTTCTGGATGCAAACACCCAGGTGGTAGAAATGGAGATTGAGGGAGCAAAGTCACTCTCGATGACTTGCTTCCCAGACTGCTCAGCTCCTGGTGAGGCAGCAGGTGTGGCATTTAGACACAGAATCCCCATAAAACCGATGGGCAGATGCAGCCTCACGCTAGCAGCACGGAGCTGTGCACGGATGGCTTCGTAACTGCTTCAGAGGCAGCACTGAGCACCCGTCAGCAGGTCCTGGGCAAGGGCTGTAGATATCTCCAGGAAGGGACGTTCCCTTCTGCCTGCTGCTCTTAGGGCTCCTGCCTGGCTACAGGGTGCAGCTCCGGGAGCCAGCGCACAGATAAAGGCATCTCTGTCAGGGAGCCTGAATAGCTCAGAGGTAATTGCTGACCTTCACAGGTCCAATTAGCAGTTACATGCTCACTGAGACAGCCCCCCAGAACAATCCTTTTTTGTACACACGTATATTGAAACTTTCATTGCACACTGTATTGTGTCTACTAGCTTTGCAGTTGGTTTTCATCAAAGGCATATCTGGAAGGCTGAACTGGCTGTGGATGTGAACAAATATATGGATATATGCATACCACCAAAAGATATGTACTGCAAATGCTGATGAACCATGCAATATATTTAAGGGGGTATTTTTAATGACTTTCTCAGATTGTTATAATTTGATGAGATAATCCTAACCATTTAGCTCTAATAAACTCACAGATCACGAACAATGGCTGCATTAAATCTATTGTCACTAGCAGTAACAAGAGGAGCAAAGGCTCAATGGCTCTTCTCACAGCGTTTGGTTTTATTCACTCAGTCTCTGATTCCACATCAGCTGCCATCTGGACAAAATTCAGAAACCATGACACCTGCTTGAAGAATAAGATGCTGATCAGATGGAATGGGCTGGGATTTTATCTTGAGAGCAGAAATGTGAATTGTTGGTAACACAATCGCTTAAAAGGTTTGTAAATTATGTGCCTTCAGCTCAACATATGGCTCATGTGAAATATGCACTTGTGAACTTTTCTCAAAACTTGAGCTTGGATGATATAGTGTGGTTGTTTCATAAACACAAGGTATAAATAAGTAAAACTTTACATGTAGACAAACAAGAGAGAGTGACAATGGCTTTTAGCACCCTTTAAAATAATGATACTATTTTACTTTTCCTTAGCAGCACACAAATATTAATTTTACCCAAAATATCCACACAAACCTCACAATACTGCTGTAAAATCCAGGCAAAGAAACCTGTGGCCTTCTGGTTATCCCATTCTGTTGTGGAAACCAGCCCCTGCTGCCATTCTGCTCACGCAAGGGGTAGAGATGCAGGTCCTTCTTCAGCTGGGTGGAGCACGGCCCTTTAACACCTCCACCCCGACAGAACTGTAATTTCTGCAAGGAGAGGTATGGTCAGAACAAAGAATAATCTATCTGGGAGAGGTGATTTTGTCTCTGGAGGTTCTGGAGTCAGCAGGGAAACCCACATGAACAACCCCACCTTCTGCAGACCAGTGACCAGAGAAACTCCTGATATCTACTCACTAATGCATTTGTAGAAGTATAAATACCAGTCTGCACACACAAGTGTGGACAATGCAAGTGTTTCAAGCCCTGTTTTGTTGATTTTCTGGGATATATGTCTGTGTGGGCTTTTCACATGTCATGTGGGGATTTCTGGGTACTGATAGTCAAGAACCGAATCTGAAGAAACATGGCTTCTAATTACCCTTAGTGACACCAGCCAGTGCTGCTGAGACATTAACGAATTTCTTTCCATTTCTTTCTCAATTTTGCAGGAAAAAAAAACCCTAACTGTTCAGAACTTTTTCAGGAGGATGATACAGATTTTAAAAAATTAGTCCCCCAGTCTAATGCCAAGTTATGGTGCTTTATAGCAGCCAGCTTTGCAGTGCTAAATGGTCTTCTGTAGCCTCATCTTTTTGCCTGCCTACAAGAAATAGTGACAAATTACAGTTGGGGGGGGGGGGGGAGACTGAAGAAAGAAATATTCCATTTTTAATTGCCTTTTCATTTTCTTTTTATAGCCATGCTTAAACTGTGAGTTATCAGAAGCTGTTTGAAGTCTTTCTTTTACCATTTTAAAATATATTCCTCCTAAAGCCAGATGAAAAATACGGTTAATGGGGTTTTGTGACTCCCACAAAGTCCCCTACAAATTAAGGGACTTTGAAAAAATGTCAGCTGCCCAGTTCCCAAGAAAGAAAAATTAAACAATAAACGCTTATCGACTTGTTCCTGAGAAGATAAAGCACTTATGAATGAGACCCTCTCATACTCTCTGGTTTGTGATCAGAGCAATTTCCAAGATTCACAGAAAATATTCTGATTAGCCAAAAAAATGCTCTGATGAAATGAGGTTTAAGATTTTAGAACTGAATCTCATCCTCCCTTCGACGTGTTTTCATACAATGTGCTGTCTTGTTCAGTCATGCTGCTATCACTACCAATTATAACCAGTGCCATAAAAACATCACATTCATGCAGATCAGCTGATTGTGCCAAGTTCAAGAAAGGACAGCAGGATAGAGATGACAGCAGCTTCTGCTGGCTGTGCTCCAAAGTCCCTGCAGGCCTGTTGTTTTTCTCTTTTGCAGACCCCCAGGATTTCACTCTCTCAGAAAAATTAATGCCAGGCCTCTCTCTAAGAGGACCTGAGTCTCAGTCTACTGACACCATTGAGGGTATTTCTATTGACTTTGACTTGTCATCTGCAGAGCTCTTCATCTTTCATGTGTTCCTCTGTCACACTATTTTTGATGTCCCTGCCACGTGTCAGCCTGAACAAAAGCCTTAAACTGCAAACTCCAGTCCGTCATCACATATTCACTACATACACGCCACATACAGATAAAAGTAGGATTATGGCTGCCAGTTCTGCTCTTCATATGGCTTCTAGATGGTCTAAAAGACCATAGAGCAGGGTGGGGGGAAAAAGCAACCTGTGGAAGACTTCCAATTTTAAATTTTCTCCCTTGTGGAGTCCTGTCCTATGCCAACTAGTGAAAGGGAGATAACACAAAGGGAAAAGGAGTGATCATAATAGGAAATGCTTTTATTGTCCAAGCACAGCAAAACAGGGAGCTTTCTAGAATTTTGTTAGACTACTATTGAAAGCCCAAGTGGATTTCTGAATTTCTTTGGAAATTGAGAACTATTTCACCTGGAAAACTACAACTCTAGCTAGCTAGCTAGCTAGCTATATTAGTCAGAATTGAAAATTGGTTTAAAATGTTCTGCTTTAGCTAATGCCATTAGCAAGAGTAATCTGAAAAAAACACCTCTTCTTACAATGCACAAAGGAAAATGAGATTTAAAAAACATTTTTCTTATTCTCTTTTTCTCTGTTACTTCATTTTCCTGACATTAGAAATGTGAGGGCAGTTTCATGAGCAACAAGACAGTGGTCACCTGCAAAAAGGAGGATCATTCACATCTCTATATAAGCAGCAGCAAAACCTGGTCTATAGTGTTCACTGCAGATTTTTTTTTAAATCCTGCATAATAATTAAAGATAAATAAGGCATTTCTATCTTACTTATTCTACTCTTTAAAAAAAATCTAATATCGAGACAGTTGAACACAATGTTCAACTGTGCTTTGGGTTCCCAACCTGCCCAGAGTTGCATATTTTTAGCATTCAGCTGATTTGACTAACTAAGCAGGGACAGCATTAATTGCTGAAAGAGGCTAACGTGGAAGAAGAGTCACATTCTTCCCTTAACGTGGTGCAGTCTGCCATGACTCTGCAGACTGACACAGCCAACTCAGAATAGCAACTGAACCCAGTGAATCTTCCTAATGCCAGACAGGGATAATAGGAAATGATGGAGTGTCTCTGAATTAAAAACAAGAAGCAGAAACTATGAAAAGTCTGTAAAAGTAGCTCATGCCTAAGGAATATTTACTTTGATTTAATTGATGATAAAAGAAAACCCAGGAGAAGGGTGAGTTTGGATGACATTCAAGTGTGTGTCCTGTGTTAGGAGGAGGGTAGAGAGACCATCTGCTTGCATTACCCTTCGTTGCTAGAACCACAATGGTACATTGTACATATGTACAACTATGAAAAGAGCCTTTGCTACACAAGAGGCCATGGCCAACAAAGTCAAAGATTTGCTGTTTAATCAAATGCTAAGGCATCTCCTCTGGAGCGGCTGGTGGAAGGCAGAACTGACAGCTGTGGGGTGCAGCAGGAAGGAGCTACCTTCTCCTTTTGGAGTGAGTTTTCCCTGTACTCATTCTCTTTCACATAAGAGACAAATACTGAAGCAGTGCAGTTATGTTTCACTTACTCCAAAAAAAGTGACTCTGGACTCTTTGGTCTGTTAGTTATATGTTGAAATTGATGCATCCAGATTCTAAAGAATGAAGGCATGTTTTTGTAAAAGATGATAGAAACAAACGAGGAAGCAGAGAAGACATTTTCTAACCTCCAGGAACAGAAAATCCTTGGTCTCTTCAAACACAACCAGATTCAAAAAACAGTCAGGCTTTCTGTATCTCATAAACCGCCTGATGACCACATCTCTTTCTCACCAGTGAGAGATGCAGGAGGTATACGATCACTCTCCTGGTCAAATGCTAAAGAGGCATTGTATATAAAATGCACAGACAAGCAGAATAGGTTTACATAATGTTAATACAGACAAATTACATGTACAACATATCTAGCTGCAATTTAATTAGATTAATTAGATCAATATAATTAGCAGTGGTATATTATGCTATCAAGACTTAGCCTTGCAAAGAACGCCTCTAAAAATGGTTTACAGTCTTAAAGCATTGTAACAGCGTATGCAGTATCCATGCTATCACGCATCAATATCACCACTAACACACTATTAATACTGGGAGTTTATAGGACACTCAGGAGACACATAAAACACTACCCTTGCAGAGGAAAATTCTGATAATGGAGCCTGTGAAATTGTTTCAACAGCTGAAAAGAGCTCATGGAACTTAATTCCAAACAACAGCGTGGTCACGATTATATAGCGAGTTAATTTAACCCATCGAGGCAGGAGTAGACATAATGAACAAAACAGATTGAGGCAGCATGACTTACCAATGAACACTTTGCTGAGAGTTCTCCCAAAGTTTTGTACACATAATAAATCAGCAGTGGCTGTTTAACTGTTGCATCATCTACTTGGACATAGACTAGATGTCACACTTGGTGAAATCTTATACAATTGTTATTGTTATCAATAGTGATTTTGCATTAAACAGGTCTGTGGGATTGTGCTTGGACATCTAAACCCCCATAGTGGTAAAAAAATGTTAATTTACATCTGCTAGCACTCTCAGTACACTTGTGCTCAAAACTTACGGGATAAACTGTGTATGCGTAGCATCTCAAATCAACTACTGTGACTTTCTATATGCTAAAATCATGGCCCTTGCAAGGAGGAAAGAGCAAAAAGCCAGCACTTCCAGTTTGTTTAAAATAGAAATAGCCAATAAAGTTCAGTGACACAAAGTGATAAATTCGCCAGAATTCATGTTTATTGTTTCTCCAACTAAGAAGAGAAATTCATCATACCAAGAAAATCTGCATTTTTAACCTGAAGTTTGCACCAAAGTCTACGAAGGAATAAGGCACACAGTCTACTTAGCTAGAAAATATTTGGGTTTTTTCTCTTTGCGTTTGGACACAAGTAAGAGTACATCTATTATGGAAGGAATAAAGTAAATGCCTTGAAGCTGCAATGCAGAAGATACACAGACAAGGTAAAAATGGAAATTACCAAATGCATGTTTCCAGTTTTTAGCCTTTATCAGTGAGAGGTGGCTCAAACTGTATTTCCATTTGATCGTGGAGTACTGAGGAAATAAAATCAACCCATTTCATAAAGATCACCTCATAGTTCAGCTGCTACCACATTCACCTCCCTAGAAGACTGAAGAATCTAAGACAAAATGGCCATATTTCAGTGCGTGTTTCTTGACAGCCCTCAAGAATTAGGTTCCAGCCATTCTCAAGCATACTAAAAGCACAAATGCAGAAAGATTAGATGTGGCTCAGATTTTCTTTAGAACAGATACAATTAAAATGTAGGTATCTCCCTACAACAGTCAAAGGAACTTCTTCCCTTCACAGTTTTTTGGGATTATACTATTCATTATTATTGATACATTAAGGTTTACCCTAGTGCTACTCCAAGTCATCTGTCCTTGATCATACATTTTATGGATTTGCCTTGTTATTACTTTCAAGAAAAAGTTATATGCACTGTGAATTGTTCCCCTGCCTGTTTATTTGGAATATACATTAATGCTTTACTGAAAAAAAACAGCATCATTTTGACTTTATCTGTCCTCAGTATTGTGTTGTATATGCACTACCTGATTTTGACTTTGGTTAATTTTGCATCCTTATTATCTACAATCTACAGTCTGGTCTTCAGTAGATTTACACTACCAGATAAATAGAATAAAACACAGAGGACTCAAATAGAATGCCTTGTGTCTGGAAATAATCACCTATATTATGGAAATTGTGAAAGCTAAAACAAATATTATAGCTTTCCAGGTTTTTTTAATGTGCTGATTATTTTAGTTTCTCTGATAGAAAGCTTTGCTTGCTCACTTTCTGTGTGATATATTCAGAAGAAGGTAATATTATTTTCATGTGTGAGTGCAATTAGTAAAAAACCAGGTATGTAGTCCAGCTGATATTAAATTAAAAACTTGGGAGCAGAAGCCATTTGTGTCAATTTTCCATTTTGTCACTCTCCTTTCAAATAGCTAATTTAGGATACTCCGTCACACACACATAGTGTTTTATGGTATGTATATTTTATGACAGCTAAATGACAAATTTGTCTGAAACGAAGCTATTCTTTGAAGAGTTAATTATAACCTGTGTAATATATTAAAGAAAATCAATATATATTTGGAATGAGTCACTATTGAGTCTTATTCCAAACAGAGCAAACCTATTCTAAAAATTAAAGCTCCATTTTTAACTCAGGTTTTGCTAAAATAATCTAATTTGAGAGTTAAGTAGTAGAAAAGAAATAATTTGGCAATATATCTGTGCAACAATCCCTTTCTGATATAACATTATGTAGTCCGCTTGTATGATGTACAGCTGAAAAATTCACATTTTATGTTGTTTGACAGCAAAACAATGGACCAGACTGCTCTAATTGCTGAACACCTTAACATATGTGATATTTGGACTTTGGAAAGTGTCACCAAATTTTGGCTATCTGTTCCAATCTTTCAAGCTCTTTTAAATAATTTGAAAGAGATCTGAGAATTCACTCTGTTTCTCAAGGAGTAAATAAAAAAAAAACACAAACCCAAACACATTACATTTTTGCAGTCATCTCCACAACTAGAATTTTTGTTCTCAGGTAACTACCAGTAATTTCAGCATATGGGTTTTGTCATTATAATTTCTTTCTATGTGTAACACTTACCACAGCAAAAGTATCTCAGTTCTGCAGCTACAGCCATCCAAAGCATAATGAACCAAAATTTTAATATGAAATACCTCAAAATGTTTTGATGTTAACCCATCTTTTTCCAACAGTGATTATAATGTTTAAGAAACAGATTTCTACAAACTACAAATACAGTAGTAAGAGAGAAAGATCCTGAAACACAGAAACAAAAAGACAAGATTTATCATATTCATTGGTTTTACAGTTCCAAAGGAAGTTTGAAGAAAATTAAGGACATACATAGAGCCATTCCCACTCCACTCAGGAAAGAGAGGTTATTAGTTATATGTTGATGGTAACTTCACATATCTAGGTATCTAGCATTATCGTGTCTCATCTGGTCATACTATGGTAAATAGGTTCTGCAACTGCAAATTCATTTTAAGAAAACAGATTTTATCACTGTAGCTGCAAAGAAGGCAGTGGTAATGTAAAACCAATCCACTGTTTGCAGGATTATGGGCAGATTACGACCAGGATTATAGGAGCAAATCAATATGTCATCTGCATAAAATGAACTGAAATTTATGGAGTTTCCAATTTTCATTCCTTGAAGCAAGTCTTAGTTGCCGAAAAATCAGGCTAAATGTTCCATTACAATTGCAAAAAGAAAAGAGGATAATGGACAGCCTCCTCTAGCTCCCTGGTGTCATTTTAAAAAGGGCGAGTTTAAATTGCTAGTATGTACAGACCTGGTCAGGATATTACAGAATATTTTTAATCCAATTTTTATGAAGGTCTTTCTAAAGTGAGGAGTGTGAGGGTTTGGAGGGGTTTTTACTTTCATTTCCATGTATTTTTTTTTAAGAACAGTTACCAAGTATTTTCATTTTAATGAGTCCAAAGAGTTACCCAGTCAGTCGAGTGGACAAATCTGTGTTATCCAAGCTCTTGTTTGGTATGCAAACACAAAACACCCGAATCATCCCCAGTGAACCAGAATGGAAATAAACCAGACTGACCTTGCAATGATCTGGGGAAGTGTCTCAGATATTTGAGCGCCTGTATGTGCCCTTTGCATGCAGGTGTGTAATTCAGCACTCATAAACAAATTTTGTCCAGCATTTAAGACGAATATTCAATGATACAGATAGGTAGGAAAACCAGTTCATGGGGTTGTTGAGTTGTGTAATAACAGCCTTTTTGATTCAAATGTTCAGTTAAACACTTCTAGTAACAGTTCAGTTGTGTATCTATGATTTCTCACTGAGTGTTTACTGGCAGCTCATCTAAGCATGCATCTTTCCCCACTGTTAGACTTCAACAGCATTTATTATTTCTTATTAAGTCTAAGGTTACCCTTTGATCTGTTGAAAGTTTCAATGAAGGGCTTTTGTTTACAAACTTTATCTCCTGTTTAAAGCAACTTGGAAGATTAGAGTGTCTGACACTGCTCTTTGAAAGTGCTATTTATGATTTCTAGATCATTTGTCAAAGTTTGAGCCTTTAGTTTTAATAATTGACACAGTTTGGGATACTTCATCTTATTCTTTACACAAAACATGTGCCAGCAGTTTCTCATTTGTATTCTTGCTGGTTTACTTTATACAAAAGCTTTTCTGCAGCCATGGCGTGATGCCGTTTGTTCACTTTTTGTCAGCTAATTCAGTTGAGGTTTTTTTACTACACATATTAGTATTCATTGATTTTTGTCATTTTAAAACTATTATTCAAAATTACTATTGTTGTATCTCTCCTTTTTGAGGACTGCATCATTGTTAATTGTGGTTTTTAATGATTCACATCTTGGATTTTATAGCATATTATTACCATCACAGAATCAAGTTTCAAATTAATATTTTGGTCTGAAGAAAAGTCCTCCTTTTCTCAAGAAATGCTTGATGCTGTTCATGCCATTTCTTGCTTGTGACAATTGTAAATCTTTTTTTTTTTTTCCTGCTACTTCTAGAGTGGAAAAACTATCCCAAATATCTTACTTTGGTCTTAAAGTCTGTGAGACAGGGATGAAAGTCATTTCCTCAGTCTTTGGCAATGAAAATTTTCTGTGGAAAAGAATCCAAGTCCATCTCCAAGATACATCCTCATAAGGTCAATCATCCACAGAAACTTCACCACAGTGGGCACAGGACTATCTTTCAAATGCTGCAAATACCAGGTTAGTTTGGAAGAATGAAGTCCCAAATGAAAAGCCAAAAATGTGCATGTAACAATTTTGTGACATTTTTACCTGGGCTACCTTTTTCTACAAGATAGATCACAACATATTAATTGATTTTCCATGGGCTGTTCATACATGGCACAAGACAAAATGAACTGAACTGTTGTAAGCTGGAGACAGTTTACATGCAGATCACTGAAATTAGTCACTCAATGAAGGCAAACAAGCATACGCTTCTTGCTAACCCCAAAAGAAGACTTTCCTCAACATTGCCACCTATGTACTCATGACTGATTGCACTCCCAGCTGAAACTTGGGTCTGTGCATCACACTGACAATCCATGGGGAAGGGCCCTCAACAAAAGTTGAGCTCTTGAAGTATTGCCTTTTGCTGCCGACCTCACATGGTCTTATCGACAAAAAGCTGCATCCTGATTCTTTTCAACCATGTAATTATTTCTCACAGGCACTGGGACATCTGGGCAATAATACTGACTGCCTCTGCAAAAGCAGACAGATAGCTGTGCATGTGTGCTCTCGATGATGGATCCCACAAAGATGTTGCAAAACATAGAGGTTTGAAAACTACACAGCCCACAAGGGAGAGTCTTTGTCATTTGTCCAAGAGTAACAGGCAGAGCCAGCTCAGAGCTATGCATCCAGCCCAGTCAGGTCCTGTGAGTGAATCAGCTGCACCCAGGAGACTGGTGGTGTCAAAGGCTGTTGATCGATCAAGCAACAGTAACATACACATCTTCCCATATGGAGTTCACCCATCAGGACCACTAAAGCTGTACCCCAGACTGATGCCTAACTGTAAAGAGCACTGGATTTTGGCAGCTGGGGTTCTAGACACTCTTTTCCCAGTATTTTTGCTTAGACAAAAGAGTTAAGAAATCTTAGGTGCTCAGATTTCATAAACTTGTTAAGGTGAAGAGAGATGGCACAGAGAGATCTAAGAAGCTTTAAGCACCCTAGCTTTCAATCATTTCTCAGATTAGCTTTAATACTAAAATCTATTATTTCTAACTCTAAATCTTCTGTTAGAATTTTAACTTTAAAATTAAAGTTTTCTTTCTTTAAGAGATTTAATTTCTTTATGGATTTTTGGATTAATATACAATGTTCTGGTTGGACTTCTCCTTATTTTTATGATTCTAACTTAAATACAAGGTTCTTGGTTCTGTACAAGAAACAAAGAGTGAGAAAAAAGAAGAAACTCTACTTGTCTGACAGTCTCACATAGACAATATTTTCCAGTAATACAGAAAAGAAAGGAAAACAGGACAGCAGCTATATTATGCATAATAGTTACTGCTAATTGAGAGAAATGGTGATGAAATTTTTGCTAGAGTGGTGACACATACACCACAGTACCGTGGGAATTACCCAAAACTCTTGCACTAAATTTCAACGTATCTCACGTATCAACTGCCCACAAAACTTATATTACAATTACACACCAAGAGTGGGGAAGTAAATTTACAAACTTGAGATAGATCAGTCTGCCTATAAAGTATGAGAGAAATTGGTAAGATCACGAACACCCTTAAGCTGGTCATCATATATCGATGTCCTAAATTCACATTTTAAATCAACAGAAGTTCCCAAAAAATCTCTAATTAAATGCAAAGAAATGCTGAAGGACTGTAAGTTATTTCATCCGTGCCAAGACAGCACATACAGCTGATACAGGTGCAGTGCTAAGCAAAGTACTGATATGTTGCTTACAAGTATTAGCAGGCAACCACAAGAGCACTAGGAGGAAGGTAGATATTCAATTTGCATAGGACAGGGTCTATACCCTACTTTTATTCACGTTAATATAACAAATTAAACCAGAGAGATATTGCTAACAAACAGCTCCTGTTTGGGCAGCATATTAATGGAAGGAAAAATTATATGAAGGCTTAGGGTTAGGTTTTGATTGAAGATTTTAGGCTACTGAATCTATTTAGTAATTAGATGAGGACTAAAGGGAACATTTTATCTCAGAATGAATACAAGTTATTTGTTGGGTCAAAGAGCCAAAGTCCCAGGTGCCATGTTTTCATCTACTTACAGCAAATGGAGAAAACTTGGCTTCTCAGCAGTGGTCAGTAATCAAATGTGAAAATTCAGTCAACTTAGTATTTTCTCAATTACAAAGCTTTTTAATGTATTGCTCTAAAATAATTGAAAATAAGCATCAGTGGGAATAAAATTCTCATTTAAAAAATGTTTCTGCAGTAGGAATGTCTAAAGAAAATACAGCAAATAGGTCCATTCTTAACAGTTTCACTCTGCCTATTGTACGTGCTAATGTAAATTACACCAGGATTCAGAACTTCATAATTTTCTCTACCGTATTGCTCTGTTTTCATTCCAAGGGCAATTTCACATAGGAAGGGTGAAAAGAACCACCAGGAGGGGCCAGCATGGCACAGGATGAGGGCTTTTTTCACATTAATTTTTCTCTCAGAGGACATATCCTTAGAAACTGTTTTAAAATTTTCTATGTAAAGAGATGATTTCTCAATGTGTAATTCTGCTAGATCAATTATGAATGTATACTTACAAAAATTTGGACATGGAAACTTTGCAGTCGATTCTTTTTCAGTCAGTATTATTATGTTCACTATTGCAATGGAACAACAACAAAAAAGAGACTGGCAGGAAGTGATACCACAAACTGCATCTAAAAATGACACAGAAGCAAAGGACAATCCAGCATTACATCTTGAGAACATGTGCATGATGGCAAAATCTACAGATATGGAGATTGTCTGTTCGACTGAGGGATAGCTATGCCTTCTTAAATAACCATAGTCTCCATTAAATTTGTTTTTCAGGGTTCATGTGCTTTGATAATTTTTTTTTCCTTTGAATTTCACTCTAAGAGAATACGGAATCTATGCAAAATTTAATTATGAATTTGAGTTCAGAATTCACGATGTATTGATTTGCGTTTTTTTATAGTAGAGCCAGATTCTGAAGGATCAAAAAGAATTGGATTTTGGGACTGTTTATAAACAAACAACGTAATTCATTTTTCTTCTGTCTCTAGTTTCTTAGAATAGTCTAGTCTAGTCTCTAGTTTCTCTCTAGTGAAATATTGAAGAATCTGATCCTTTACATTCCTTCATCTTCTATTGATAAAAGAGGAGATATAAAGTGACATGATTTGCATATTTGCTACTAAAGCATCTGTTCTTCTCTTGAGGTGTGCAAGCATCAGTGCCATGGTAAAGCACAGCTTTGCCTAGGAACTTTTGGACAAGGAAGGCATCCAAGCTCCTTCACAGACCAGCATCATGGGGTATAGATTAGGAATACTAAGAGATTGTTCGTAATATTTCCATCTGAAATCTGGGAAGCATCAAATGGTGCTATGCAAACTAAGCCAAAATTCCTGAGACAATCATGAAAGTAAGATCAGTTCTGCCATCTGATTTTTGTCTCAAGAGCCCATAATTTGAACTGAAAGTTTCCAGAACCTAGCTATGCCAAAAAATTGGGAACAAGTGGACTGCATTTGGGCATTTAAATTGGATGTACTCAAGAAGACGATGAGTTTTTTAACCTCTTAGGAAGAAAAAAAATTCCAGCCATGACATTTGTGTATGAAGGCAACCTTATGCCAAAAAGAGAAGCAAGAAAATCAAAGACAACACGACTTCTCTCTGCACAGGAAAGAGAGCTTTCAGATTTTAAGTATTTTAGAAATCTGTTTATTAAGAAAGCAAGATACATCTCCGTGATGCACACATGCACCAAAACAGAAGTATAAAATTATTTTCTACTCCTCTCTGTTTTGGATATTGAGGGATGTGACCATTAAAAACCTTCAACAAACATACAGCCGTATCAATCAGTTAAAATTGTGATTAGAGAAAAACAAGCTGTAAGTGAAGTAGACAGAACAGCTAATATCAGGCAACTGAGACAGAAAGTAGCATAATAGATTGATCAATTTAATGACTGACTAAAACTCAGTTCTAAAATAAGCTGCAGGACAAATAGGGGTAAAAATCCTTCCTGACTACACAGTCCTTTCTTTATGATCAATTCCTTCATCTGTATTGCATAGTGTTGCACAAACTGGTTGAGATTAAAATCTTGAGGCTCTATTTTTTGGATTTGTCTCAACTGGCAGCTTATTCAGGGTTGTTAGTCAGATCTGATTTATAATTCTCAAAATGTCATGAAGAGGGCTCACATTAAAAAAAAAATAATCATGTATATCATGCAAACATCGTTCTGGAGATGACTCAGTGAGCTGTAGGTTGTGCCACAGCTCTGTTCCAATGTGTAGTGCTGTTTGAGTCATTGATTCTAACCAGACTTCTTTAAACCTGATTTTTCCTGGAAATCCTACAGATTCTTTTTTTTTTTTCCTTTCTTCCCCTACTCAGAAGACCAAGAAAACACAAATTAACATACCTCCCGTACATTACTGTGGCCCTGTCATACCTTCAACACACCCCAGAAATGGAAGGGAATCATTAAATCTGGATGTGGTTGTTTTCTAACTTTACATTGGTTACAACAACAACAACAGCAAGGAATAAAATCAGGAATCTGTGACAGAAATTTTTTTTTTTCATTAAGGGTAAATCAGTCACCAAAGGATTGCAATGTTCTTCGGGACAAAATACCTTTTCTCATGATATTTCAGCTTCCGGATAAGATGCTCCCTGAAGTGGATACAACAAATGTGGGGGGAAAAAGTCAGTGTGGAGATGCCATCTATGCTGAAGGCTTTTTCATAATCATGTGGGTTTGCTTCCATACATTAAACTCAGTTCTCAGTCTGAATAGGGAAGGTAGGCATGTTATGTTGAATCATTTCAGTTGGAACCTTAGGACATTAAGAAACTGAGCTGTAAACTCTAAAGACTGACCTTGATAGCTGAAATATTCTACAAATCAGAACATTATTTAAAGACCTTTTCTAGAGTTAACAACAAAAGGCTTAAGTCCTGAATACATCTCATTAAAAAGTGTTTCTCCAAATTAGCATTTTCCAGGAAAATTAGTTACTGTTTAGTAGTAATTCAAACAATAAAAATTTTCTTCAAAAATTCAAAACATGCCTATATGGAAGTACTCATGTTGCCCAAAAAAAAGAGATCTATACGTATATATACACATATATATATACATATATGTACATACATATACATACATACATACATACATATACACACACACACACACACATATATATATATATATATAAAATTCAGCTATTGTCCACTCTCGTTCTCTTCTGTTGGTCCATTTTGCAGGCAGCTTTCACCCCCAGAAACTCATTTCAACATTTCCTGTAGGACAATGCAAAGGCAGTGTGCTGGAAAGCATCGCACAGTGTAAATCTTTGGCTTCAGCGCCTGGGTGATAAACACTGTGTATCTGGAAAGCCTGTCCCTGAAAGAGAATGGAGACGAGAAACAATATCCCCACAACTCTCACAAAGTCTGATTTGCAAATCAAAATACTTTGTTTTTTGCCAAACCTATATATAAATTCCCACAGGCTTTGAAGAAAATGCTTGGGTTTTTTAATCTCCCTTGATGAAGTCTGAAATCTAAAAAATAATAATCTTTCAATAAACTAACAATGTCTGATTAAAATAGTTTAACCATATAGTCACCCATGTGCTTTATATTTCTACTTTAAATAACCACAATTTTGGCTACAATAAAAATAGTTATTACAAGTAGAGGTATTTGTAGAAAAATTACTAAAGGTTCAACTAAGACTGATAGAAAAGGGTTCATATGCTTCTTAAGAAAAAATCCAGAAATCGCAAATGATATTTCAGAGTTGCCTTATATGAAAAAGTCGAGACATAATTTTATATTGTTTCATATTTCAGAAGAAATTAAACTCCATAAAATATAAAATCCATCTTTTACCTGTCTATTATATAGTGTCATGAAAGGAAGGAAATAAATGTTTTATCATTGTCAACTTGAATATGCAGCTTAGGCCTTTCTTGCTCCATTTTAAGAATAGTCAAGAAAGAAAAACAATATCAAAAGTTGATTAACATGTTCCATACTGAAAAGGTTAAAAGGCATATTTTGGTATCTTCTGCATGAACACACTCTGGAGTTTTACTGCCTAATTCTAATGTATATATTTTTTTTCATACTTAAGCTTGTAAGTAAACCAAATTCTGCTTATTTCAAAATGCCAACACAATCTTCTTCTAAGTATTTTCTAAATAGATGCAAAATTTAAAGACTTTTAGTTCTAATTACAAGTACTTCTCATTTTTGTTCAATTTTGCAATTCTACTTAGGTTGCATAAAAAGTAACCTTGTATCTCTCCAATTTGGGTAAGTCTAACATACAGTCCACAAATTATATTGGTTTTTTTTTAACTGGGACATTAAATCATCTTAATGAGATATGTTGCATCTACCCAAGGTCTTGCATGTCACCCAAGATCACACCAAGATTCAAAACTATTTTTGTCCACCTCGCCCATGACTCCATACTCTTGTTATCAGTGGCAACCAGAATTATTTTCTATCACGGAAACACAGACAAAGTAGAGAACACAACACAAGAATGTGGAATAAGGCTGTCACACACTGAAGTGGGTTGTGTTGCTCTTAGGACAGTCACGTGAGACTTTCATTCTGTTTTTTTCAGCTGAACAATAGAAATAATACACATATATTACTACATCAATACCACAGGAAATTCTGTATGTCCCCCTTAACATATTATGTTAATTTATAGTACTATGTCAATATTATTAGTACTAACACTAATAATTTCTTTTTTAAAGTATACCTATTTTCCTGGAAATGAATATGGAGACAAAGCACTCACAAAAATGAAGAGTATTGCCAGTACAACTGGCTGGAAATAC
Source organism: Callaeas wilsoni (assembly GCA_013398955.1). Lineage (NCBI taxonomy): Eukaryota > Metazoa > Chordata > Aves > Passeriformes > Callaeidae > Callaeas > Callaeas wilsoni. The sequence continues at coordinate 134,387 of VWPU01006330.1, forward strand.
TTTTGATGGAATAATTTCTCAAAGGAAAATTCAAGAGTGTCCTAAGTAAGATGCTTTGAAAACTTACATGGGGTTTTGCCAAAATTTTGTTTCAGAGAAAAATGAAGACAAAAGTTCCATGAATGAAGAAAAATGTACTGTTTGGATCTCTTCCAAATGAATCAGTTCAGGATTTTTTCTTTAATGCATTACAAATGTGTGTTTTTCAATGCAAAAGCAGCAAGAGGCAAAATGGTAGCAAAAGGATGGGATTTTTCCAAACTGACATACCTTTATTGATCAGCAATATTTTGATATGAGCGGAAGATGGGAGCTGAAATTGTTCACTTCATAGTAATTTAAACCTTGCATCTCTTTACATTTTCTTTCCTTCACCTGCATTGCTTCAAGTAGGCAGCAGAACATTAAAATTGAGGTTAAATATGTGCCATAGGAAGTCATTTTCATAAGGTGTTTTTTCTTTGTCTGCAAGCTTCAGCACCAAAATCTTCTATAAAACAAGTTGAAGCAGCCCTTATAATGTTCAATAAATGGCCAAACATGTACATATGTAGTTCAGCCTACAAAACTCTCAGTAGATGTTATTTCCCAGGGATGCAATTGCAGACCATGACACATTCTGGAAAAGGTCCTGCACAGGTAAAATATCTCCACAAGGTACATAAAGCCTTTCACCCAGTAGCACTGCCAATGGCATAGAAATTTTCTCAAATGATTTTGGAGTAGTTGCAAATTGGAAAAACATTTATATACCTCAGTGAAGGAGCATTCCGGGTACAAATTCAAAAGCTTCATTTCCTTCAGTGTATAAAAAGAAACTTGCAAGTCTACACACAAATCACTAGAAGAAATAACATTAGGAATAACTCCTGCACAGATTTTTGGCTGGCATCAGTAGTTTCGTCTAAGGATATTTTCTGGCTAATGCTGGCTGCTTGCTGCTTCATAACACTTGACAAATTCTTGGTTCCTAAAATCAGCCATAGATGTTTTGAGAAATGCTTCATTTAGCAGGGAGTTTTCAGGACCTCACCATAGTATTCAGTGTAGTTCTGTCTTCCCTCTTTAGCTTATCTCTATTTTTATACATTTTCAACTAGGAAAACTTTTTTGTCTCACCCCTCCCCTGGACCACAGGCGAGATTTACAATCTGTAAACTGGAAGTTCCCCAGGCATGAGAATTTCTCCTGGAAGGGGCTCTATTTTGGGAAGGCTAGGGCATACAGAAGCAGCACAGCTAAATCTAGTGTTTAGGGGAAAAAAAAGAAGACAGCAGAGCAACTAGGGATTTTTTTGCAAGTGCACAACAGTTGTGAATTCCTATCAAAGTAGTATAAAGGGATTACAAAAATAGTTATTATATAATCTCTCTCCAGAACCACAATAACATATGTTTTGAATAAAAAGCATTCAAGAGAAAAGAAATTATATACATTATAAAAAAAAAAAATGAGGAGGATAGTGAAAAAAGGAATTTAGGAAGGTAACCTAGCAAAAATCAGATACTGAAAATCCAGTTGAAGCAGAAAGTTAAATTGACAGACCTCCTCCAAAAACTAGCCTTCAGAAGGCAAGATATCAGCACTTTTTTTGGAATATTTTGCTGGATAAATTCTATTCAAAATGAGATAACATATTGGAAATATAAGATGATCTTATATTATAAGATCATCTTATATTATACTATATATATAAGATCATCATATATAATGGTTGTGCCAGCACTCAGGGCTTCTGGTTTGTTCCCCAAAGTACCGTATACCAGATATTATACCAAGGCTGTATTGTACAGGTTTCCATCACTCAAAAATGTTACATTTTAAACCAGAGCTTGTAAATGAAACGTGTTACTCTGCAAAACCCGCCTTAGGACTAGTGTAACATACCCTTGATTCACTGCTCTCTGCAGTACTATCAAAGGTAGAAATCTTAACTTGCACTGGTGAAAAAAATTATGCCTGATTTTACTAACAACCTAGACAGACACTAATAATAAGTCCATGTTTCTAGGAAGGTTAGCAAAGCAACACCCAATTTAGAATGAAAAAAATAAAATCAAAGACCTCAAGGTGCTTTTAATATTTGCTTATCAGTAGCTCTGAATTTGCTTTGATTGTATGCTTGAAGTCCACTTTCTGAAAATTCTATAATAATCCCCTGTATAATATTTGTTTTGCATGCAACTAGAGATTCAGGCAAACAAGCTATTTTTTCTGTACCTTTAGTTGGTAGTCATGGTAATACCCAAAACGTACTATTTTTTGTAGGCTTCCTGAATTTTTGAGTTCCAAAACTGTATCAGAGGACAGCAATTCCTAAGCAGCACAAGCAGAGCTGCACAGAGCCACATAGGCAATATATTTGCCAGGAAATACCATGTGAATCCTTGGAGATGCTCCTAGGATCCCTTACTCATGCCTGGGACAGCCCTGGCTAGTGTTTCCTTCCTGTGAAAACAAAGACAGAGATTAAGGAGAAAGAGAATCCTCTTAGACTTTCCCTTTTAATGTGATATAATCTATCCTCTCACAAAGCAAGAAACTAGCCTTGAAGAATAATTGCTTTATTTACATCAAGGGAACAAATAGGTTCTTGAAATTTGGGATTGTAAGGGTATTGAAAGACAAAAACACTGATTAGGAAAAAGAACTGAATGCCATGCAATTTGTGTAATTCAAGCTACTTTAAAACAGCAGAATTTTGGAAGGTTGTTTGGAGGTTGTGATGGGCCCTTTCTTATTCTTTTACTGCACTTAACTTACCAACCATGCAGTCAATATATGGTTATCTGCTCCAAAGTCACCACTGTCCATGAAAAGCCATGTTGGACTGGACACTATAAAAAAAAAAACAAAAATAGCAAAACCAAAATGTTCCCCAGGCAGCAAAACTATGTCTGTTATTTCACCTGTGTCTGTCATACTGTCTTTTCCCAAATTTTGTGAATAGGTTTGGTAGAACCAAGCCTGCCTTTTTTGGCAAATAAACTATTATCTCTCCAAATGTTATTTTTCTTCCAATCATATCAAAAGAGTTCCAGCACTGAACAGCCTCCGAAAGCTCTCTGAGTTTGAGTGCAACGCTTACAGAGAAAGAAAAACCTCCCTGACAACTGCTGTTTTCTTTGCAGATAAAAGAAGAGTTCACACCATTTGAACTTTATCACCCACAGACCTGTGCCATTTTGACCCATATGTTTTATTGAAATAGATTAAAATATATTCCATCTTATAGCTAGCTATCTAAAAAGAAGTTACTATCTTGTACATCCCTTTGTAAAAGTATTTTCTTCATTCATTGCTGCATGTTGCAAAAGCTGCTACTTTGCATTTAATTTCTTATTGATTCCGGTGTTTTTTAGGAGTCTGTACAGGAGAGGAAAAAATCAGTAGAAAAAGTTGCAAGCACCTCTGCAGATGACCTCCCATGTAGGCTGCTCAAGATTTGACTGCTCAAGGACATCTGCTTTACCAGTCAGTGAAAACACTCTGTTACCTACAAATAAGTTAAAATGGCAAAGGAGCTTTGAGAATCAAAAACACAGCACCACAAGCATTGGCTAATGCTGGAATGCGAAGCACAGTCCTTGGAAACAGATGGTTTAATACATCACAATAAATCTCTTACCAGCCTTTGAAACATAGTACTTCAGATAAAAATAAGTTTAAGTTACAATCTGTGGACAAAATGTTGTCCTCAGAGGCAGAAATGAAATGCTTTTGACTTTACTGAGAGTTGCAGCTCAGAAAGATTTTAACAAATGTTTCTAAACAAACTGATCAAAAAGTTCCTTCTCAACTTATTTCGTAATTATGATATTCAGCCTAAAACACTACATATTAACTTAACACTAGAAGCCCCTTCAGCTAAAAAAATTGCCATTCAGCATTTTATCCTCCTCACCCAGGACACCTGAAAGAGCAACTCATGATACACCTGCGTCACAGACAGGTGTAGCAATGGCAGGACAATTACCAGAGCAAAGTAAGGTTGTCATTTGAGCTAAAAAGTGTTCACATTACATACAGCTGACACATCAGAATACCTGACTGGATCTGCATAAATGAAAGAGCTGTAGACCATGACTGTCACAAAGATGTCCCATCAACTGGACCATGCTTCCCTCCTCATTAGGTTATTATGAGGGTCAATCCTGGGAAGGAGGAAAGGCAAGAAAGAAGGGATAGATATTTGGATGACATAGTACTACTGCAGTCTCAGTTTTTGACAAGCTAAAGATTGTATTTTTAGAACTAAGAACTTAAAGGAGATATGGTACAAGCTGGTAATTTCTTGATCTAAGCAACATTAACATTCATTTCTAATTCATACAAGTTGGCATGCATCTTCAATTGCATCTGCAATGTTTATTCCATCATTTGCTTCGTTTCACATGAGTTCTTTCATTTAAACAATATTCTTATACAGTAGGGGTGATGGGTCCTCAGCTCTCTCCAGTGGCATCAGCAGCTTCTTATGTCTCCCTTGGTGAAGTTAACAGCGGGCAGAGTTTGTACCACATAATTTATCTTACTCATGAATGCAGTTCATGAACAAACTGCAGTTTTTACAAGTTCGTTTTCTATTTGAAGCTGTCCAATAAATGTTTTGGGCAAACCAATTTCAGTCTGCAAATTGCTCATAAACTGCTCACGGTGTGTAGTACTCGCAGCACTTGCTACTTGTAATTCAGCAGTCAGCCTTTCGGATTGGTCAAGCTGATCATAAGGCTTGCTTTCCTTCCCTGAGCATTGAGCTAATCCTACCAAACCCCAAGCAGACGAGAAAATGGGAGGTTGACTTGGGAATAAACCAGGACATGTGCCCAAGGGGACTGGCAAAGACATGAAGGTCCGTAAGGGTAGACTACTAAATGTTAAAAAACAGTGTCAGCTTGGATGTTAGTGGTACAAGAAAGTGCACAGCAGTTCCCAGTGAGGACATGCAAGTAAGTTTATTTTCTTCTTTATTTAGGAGGATGACCCACATCAAGAAGAAATTCAGGTTTGATATGACCAAAATTGCCAAGTTTCCCATGATGAATAAAATAATTTAATTTCATCAACATTATAAAAACTTGCATCTTTCACTACTTGACATGTAGCAAGACTATGCCCCTCCCAGATTATTTGTTTCGACCATTAGTTCACAACAACTGGGTAGGAAAGTAGAAAAGTTTGTGAAAGAACATGAACACTGTTTTCAACAGTTCTTAAGGAAAAAAAAAGAGGTAATCTAAAAATATTCTTTGTTGTGTGTGCAGATACTGTCCCCTACTTCAAGCTCCATGTTCTACAAAATACAGAAATACCAAGCATGCAATACCCCCTCCCACTCCTCAAATAGTTGCCTTGGAATTGAGAGAGAAAATAAAAATGTTATTTCTCCATACTACATGTAAGTTTAATCACAGTGCGTTTTTCATTCCATCTGTCTCAAGGCATAACAGAAATTTTAGAGAGGATTGAACAGTTACCAATAGATCATAGAGGTATAGATAGAAAAGCAAGAAAAGGACATAAAGGTATTATTGGCAAAGCAGAATAAGCAAAAGTGGATTCAGTAGAAGAAATGTAGATCAGAGCTAAGGTCTTCATGTCCCTGGAGGCTTGCAAAGAAAGTCTGAAGTAACAGCAAAGTCACACAGAGTAAGTATTTTCCAAGGTGTTATTGTGCGTTTGACTATTGGTGCTCAAAAGCTTCAAAGAAATTACTATAACAGTAACTGTAATTTCTGTAGTGGGTATTGCAGGAGTTAAATTTTAAAACACTTGGATATGTCTGGTTCCTCACAGAAAATGGTACTAAACGAGGTCCAGAACTACTTTTCTTCCAGACCTGTAATCAATATTGGAAGAAAAAGTAAACTTGAGGCAAGTGAAAGGAAGTCCAAAAGATCAGGCATTTGCTTCATTTCAGATGTGTGGGGGTTTATGAGATTGTGTGTGCTCAGATCTTGCCAAGGCTTCAACAGCTGGCCACGTTGTTTGCTGCTTCAAACACAGCAGTAGCCCAGAGATTCCCAGGTAGGAAGTGCCCTCATTCACAATGCAGACCTCTAACCTAGACTCTGCCCCAGACTCAGACCCAGTAACATGTGGTATCCTGCCAATCAGGGTCACTTAGTTATCTGCAAATGTTAGGGAGAGGAAATACTGTGCTGAGGAGTAAAAATAACCCATGAAAGTATTTTTAGCTGATGGGGTGAAATTTGGAGGTATTCTTCATAGCCTTTCAATCACCAAGGATGAGGAGAAAAATTCTGCTCCAGCAGAAAACCATCATGAGAAACCTGATAGTGTGAAAAGTCAAAGTTCAGAAGTGAAGGAAATATGAAGTAGGCATAGCACCGATAACTATTCCTCCATCAGTTAGTGGCAGTAGCATTGAGAGTATACTCATCACATCCCATTATACAGGTGAACTGTAATTTTACAGACTGAAAAAATGGCATCCTTCAACTATATTTTGCATTTGAACAGGTAGCAAAATATTGTCATCGTGGGTAAACACATACCATAACTCTTTCGGTTCTTATTTTTCACAAAAAATTTCTATCTCTAGCATCTAGATAAATTAAATCAGGTCATATATAAAATACTGTTACATGAAAACCAGCAACACCTAGATTACATCAACACAAGTAAAGAACGCATCGTACCAACAACAATAACAAAACCACTTGTCCAATATTGCTGGCTACACACATTTTCAGCCACTGTGGATGGTAGTTATTGTTCAGAGACTTCTGGAATAATAATGCATTGTGCATGTAACTCTGTTAGGAGACATAAAATAGGGACGAGACAGATGATCTTTCCAACTTTCACTCACTGGATTCTTCTCAGCACTTGGTTTCCCTAGTCCATCCATTTCATCTGGTCACTTGGGATGTCAGCAAGCAGTGATGATACAAGTACACAGTCAGGTGCAGCTATTTACCAAGCACCATGCTACACCTATTGCTTGAATAAATCTGAACAGCATCTTAAAGCAAAGGAGACACTGCTGCAGTAACATTGACAGAAGACCTGGCTATTAAGCTGTCTACAGAGTCTAGTATCAGTGAAATGTTTGACAGCCGCAGGGACAAATATGTATTAGCAACATTGCTTAATCCATGTTTCAAGGGCAGAATTGAAACCATGCCTTCACCCTATGCAGGAACAGATTGCTGGAAGGATACTGTCATAAATAACAGTGCTGGAGGCCATACCATTATGCACCTCCTCTTCTCCCTCATCCTTCCACTTAGCTCCCCTAGGCCAAGTATATCTCATAAAGCAGAAGATGCACAAGCTCCTGGAACATCACAGAGTGCAAAAGAAGTAATCACAGCATACCTATAGTTCCTGGGTCTTCCTTTATCAGCTCAGAGTGGGGCAGTACCTCCCAGGAAAAACTCAATTTGTCCGTATCATGGGACGAATCTGTCCATTATGAAAGGTCTATAGGTGTCATGGGAGACCTTTTCATATGCTGGGAAGTGAGAAGTTGACTTTCGAAAAGATATGCTGTAGTTCAGACAGGAATTAATTCAGCGAAGCCTATGGCCTGTGTTAAACAGGAGGTCAGATTTGATGATTGTAGTGGTCCCTTCTGGCTTTATAATCTATAAAGACTAACTACTTTAGGGGGTGTGGGAGGGAAAAAGACAAAGAAAGAAACCAATACTGGTACTTCTAAACATCCAAATTCCCCACTATCCAATATGTGCTCAGATTTCTTTTTCAGGTATGTGTCTGGCACTGAGACATATCGAAGAAGTGAGTTTAATAAACCACAGCATAGAACACCTCTTTCTTAAGGGAGTAATTTGAAAAGCTTAGCAAGTTATACTTGCAACATGCAGGTGACTCTTTAAATTAGCCTAATGGAGGAGACTGCAGAGGAATCTATCGATCAAAATTCTTACAGAAGGTGAGGAGACATTTTACCAAGTGTGGTGCTTACAGTTCTATTCCTTTTTTCCTCACTTCCCAAATATTGTATAAAAGATTTTCTCTGCTCTCTGCTTGAATAATTTGGCAGAAGATAAAAACTGTGCAAATCTCCGTTCTGTGAGAGCTTTTCTTGAAGCTTTGATTCACCTGGGTTCATAAATCTCTGGGTTTTGCTTCGAGGTTTAAGGACATGTGAGCTGCAAAACTGCAAACTGATCTCATGTTAATAGCGTGCAAAATTGCAAAATTACAAAGCCATAGATGGATTTACATTTGCAGCTTAGGAACAATGGGCTGAGTCTCCCGTTTGTAACAAAAATCCATAGCCAGGCACATTTTACCATATATCCACAGCACATGTGCCCACAGATACACACGCAGATGATTCACTTGCTGGAAATTTGTGAGTGAATGCGAAGACTGAAAGCTCATAGAAAGTAAACATTTTTTAGACTATTCTTTCTCAAAGTAGCCCTTATTATAGGCTTCTGGATTATTTCACTTTTATTTTCTCCTGTAGTACTGAATGCTAAATCAAATAAAACCCATACCATGTAAAACAAGAAATCAGTCAAACTACTGAGACTATAAGGCTTGTGTTTGCACTAGAATATTTAAACAGAAAATACAAATCCCGGATTTGAATGCACACATTCAGGTAAATTTAGAAGGTATGGTAAAATGGAATGATCTGTATTTTCACTGGACTAATTTCATAACACATGAAGCTCCTTTCCAGAATAAACAAGAAAAAAACAGTCATACCAATACCAAAGTATTATATTTACATATTTTCACTAAAAGAAAACTAACCAAAATGTAATACAAAAGTGGGAAATTTATCTTCATTTTAAAAGGAATATTTTTGTGGGGATAGTTACGGTGGCCAAACGGTTCTATTTTGCTTTGATAAAACAAATTTGTCAGGGGACAGAGAGAATAAGGTATTTGCTTCCCATTTTCCATTTAAATTTCGCCTGTGAAACAAAAAGTGAGTGGACTATCTCACTTTTGATGAATTTTTGGCATGTGAGAAATCACCCAACTCAATTTTCATCTTTATTCCACATTGCAGGGATGAATATGTGCTTCTTCTGCTATTATCATTATTGTTACTGTTTTTATCTGTGTGACAAAGAGGGAAGCTAGGCTTAAGCTTCATTGTCTTAAGTGTTAAGCTTTCTCCTGGTGCTGGGTCTCCAAATGTGTTATCAATACGCCTCAAATGGGTAACATTCTAAGAAACTACTAAATGGCAATAGTTAGTGATGCAAAGTTGAGGAAATATGTATAACCAGAGACAAACTATTTCGAAGAGACATAAGAATGAAGGCAGTTTTGAAAATTCCACCATTAAGGACATCCATTCCCATGAGGTACATGCAAGTTAGGCACATATAGCAAGACATGTGATAATGCGACAGATTTTTCCAGTTCCTGAGCCATGCAAAAAGTTCAGCTGAACTGCCCAGGGGCTCCTTCACCTCCTAGCATCCCATAAAGAAAGCTCTAACTATACAGAGAGGTAAATCCTCCTCCCCTGAGCAGGAGTAGTCCAAACTACTATAGTAGGCTAATAGTCCAAACTATTAGCCAAAACAGCTAATCTTTCCCTTTAGACATTACAGTTTGGAGGTGTGTAGTCTGTTATATAAAATCCATTACTTCCATGACTCCCTGTGTCACACATTTCACAAGGATCACATTACATCTGTCATGTGAGATTGCAAGGATTTATGCTTCCTGGTGCTATGTGTAGGGGAAAAAGACAGTGTAGGTGGAGATGGGGCTGCCTGACCAGAAAGCAGCAAATCCTCTTGACCCAGCTCTCCGCAGAGGGCAAGAGGAAGAGTAAATGCTTTTTGTCTGCAACTATAGCCCCATTTCCACATCCCAGCTGTGTGCATGTTCTCAGCACTTTACTCTCAAAGATACATGGACAAAAACTCACAGCTACTAGGTCTCATAGAGCAGGTCAGGGTTATGTTTTCTCTGCCACTCTTAGGACAAGTTAGCAAAGAAAGAAACTTCTTTGAGACTGCTGCTGCTGCGAGATAGCTTTATGAACACGTACCGGGTAGCTTTATGAATGCCCATCAGGAAAAAGATACTTCAGGGCAAGGAGTGTGTGTGTCCGAAACAATGTGACTGGAAAACTTTACTGCCTCCACGGTCTGGCAGAAAAGCTGCTGCAGTTCTGGGGAGGTCAGTGAGGTTTCATCAGATAGCCATGGGCACTGAAAGGTTTCTAAGGACCAAGGTCTAGAGCCTTGGCTTCACTAGCAACACTGAGAAACCTAATGCAAAGGTAATGATCTTTCCTGTTGTCATTGTATACACTACATTATTTATTCCCACTTGGAACAAACTAGGTAAACACAGTATTTAAAAAATACTTTGTCTTCCTATATGAGACATCTCAGTGGTTTTGGACCTGTGAAGCAACAGAGAGAAATATCTGCCAAAACATCTCCTCAAAGCAGGAAGCATTAGCAAAAAGTCTCAGGAAAGCCTAATCCCTCAGTATTTTTAATTCAGAAAAGTTTGGCTGAGTGTCCAAGCCCCTGGATGCTTATGTGGATTGGAATCACTGATCTTTTTAAAAATTCAGTTTTCCCTGAGAAGCATTTGAAACTCTCTTCTTGCTGCTCGTTTGAGCTCAGGTAAAGTCAAACAAGCTTTATTTCCCCACTGCCACTGAAGGCATGCCTACAGCACAGATAGGCTCAGGCTGGCATGGGTGATGGCAGAACTCTTGGCAAGGACTTTAAATCAGGCTGTGGGATCCCACCAGGACTTTCAGGTATGCGCTCAGATCACCAGTCCCTTCTGAAGCCTGTGCCAGTGTGCCTTCACGCCTCCTGCTAAAACTCAGCAAATTCCACAATTTCCTGTCCAAGTAACTCGGTAAATGTGGATCACCAACAGTAAACTATTTTTTTTACGAGAGGCAAGGGGAACTAGGTCTTGGCAATCCATGCTCTATTATTACTGGCCAACTTTGCTTTCCAAGGGTGGCAAAGTTCTGGCAAAAATAAATATATAAATAACTATCTGCAGCAATCAGCACAAGGGAAACAAACAGAGGAGAAAGCTTTGCCCAGCAGCAGGCTGAGAGGGGCTGATAATGAATGACTGATGATGATTACATGTAATTTTTTACTTCCTGCAAAATGATAGATACTGGCCAAGTCAGCCTCACAGCACCAGAGTGTCATAGAGCCAGGATGGAAAGCCAGCTTGACAGCAGACCTCTCCTTCCACGACATGTGGAGCATCCAGCTTCAGGAGGTGAGCTGCCCTGGGCATCCACAGGGTACCTTGCACCCAGCAGCTCCTGGGCTACCACCGTGGGCAGCATGGTCCCTTGGCAGGAGCAGTCAAGGGAAAAGAATGGCAGGAGGATGCATTCAGGAGGGAAATGAGAGGAGGAGAAACCCACATAACAAAAGTGCTTATGATTAATGAATTGGAGATGAGAGGAGAGTTTACATATGCACTTGGAGAGGAGGAAAGGATGTTCACAAGCTTCTTCCATGACAAATGCGGGAAAGAAACAGGGAGGAAAGAGCTATTAATCAGTGGTACAAAGAGATTTTTTTTCCCCCAGGACAAGCCAGTCCAGGTAAACTGCTTGAAACTGCTGCTTCCAGCTTGCCCTTTACAGAGGTCTGCTCAGCAGGCCCCACCACTCTCTGCAATGAGCCAGTGCCCTTTAAGTCCAGCACCTCCTTTATCTCCTCACACAACGTGGAAAAGAGTCCTAAAGACACCATATGAGTAAAATCCTTCATCTTCATGTTTAAGCCTCTGTTGTTATTCACAGCGCACCTTACAAGCATGGCCACCTGCCAGTCAAACAAATACCACTCTGCCGAGTCCCCTAAACAGCCATCTGATCCTTTTCTAACTGTTGTTTAGAGCTGTTTAGGGGTGCCCATGGAGTGATGATTAACAGCCCCAGGCGCTGTGCAAGCACTTGGAATATGCATTTCTTTCTAGTAGGGACATTTTTTCTTTCATATTTTTATTGGTTGTGTTTTATTAGTCACATTGCTCTTCAGCCTCCCTGCAGCATTGGCAGCAATGCCATTAGCTCGAGATGAAGGTGCGTGTCCTCCCTTCATGGCTGAGGTGAGGTACCACAATAAAGGCAATATCAATAAACAGTACATTGCAGGAAATTAATAAGCAGTGCAGAGTTGTCAGCCAATAGTCACTACAGAATAGGTAACACGTTTAATATCAAGTCATTTCTTGTTTTCGTTGCTAAGAAAGTATTTAGGAGTCTCGATAGAATGTAGTAAAACTGACTGGAGAAGGTACACAAATATTAAGGGAAGTCCACGAACATTAATTACTTAATAAGAGCTGGTAATTATCTGACAACTGGAGCACCTTGCTTGATCTGACATATGTAGTGTTACTCCCTTGCACCAGCCGCAACAAACATTGTGGAAACGTTGTGTGATAAAATATCCTGGCCTCTTACCCCAGTATCTCAGAGATTCCCACAGCAGAGCAAAGCCTCTCAGCATCCCAGCAGTTAGATAAGCCTTTCCACAGCATTTTACAAATGGGCAAGGACAGGTAGGGACTCTCAGAAGGTCTTAAACAATACGCTGAGGTAAAAAAGAAGAGCATCATCATGCACCAAGGCTCTCATAAATAAAGATATCTGTTTTTTAATTCTTGGCTTTGTCTGGAGCCTCATTTTTCCCTACTTAAAATAAGGATGACACTCTATCTCACTGTATCCACATAGGTCCCACATGATGACGATTAACACGTCATCCACCTAAAAGGCACTTCCATGTCACTGCTATCACAGTTTAATACCAAGCCATGAAAATCACTGCCTACAGGAGTGCAGTCTCAGGTGCAAATCCTTCAGAGGCGAGGACATGCTTTCCCTGCACACAGGTGCAGAACAGAGCACATAAGGAGGCTGATTTTGACTGATATTTTTAGGTGCTTCTGCAATCCAGCCAACAAAGAGCATGAGCACACACAGAGAATTCTCCAGGTACAATGGCTGAGGCACACAAATGGAGAAGACTTTATACACCACCTGCAGATTTGCAAGGACAAATAAGAGATTCTCCTACAGCTAGCTCCTTTTTGTTTTTGTTTTTTTTTTTCTTTTCAATTTCCGGAACTTTCTGGAATGCTTTATAGCTTGCTCCTTTTATTAACTTGTTTAAAGGCATGAAGGAAGAAATTATGTGAAGGAAAGAACAGAAGATTAACATATTTCCAAACATGCTATAAAAAAAAATTTAAATCACCTGATCCCTACCAGAACTTCACTGACTAAATTGTTAAAGGGGAGGGGGGGGAACCCTGTACAACATTCCATCCAGATGGTAGTTCCAGTGCTCCATGGTCAGCCTGTTTATTAATGAACATCTGTTTTCCTTACAAAACAGGGTGGACTTTCTACTATAAATTCTCCTTTCATATATTTCTTGGAAAATGACATTAGGAGTTATTCACTGTCACAGAGATAAGCCAAATTTATTTTTAATTTTGGAAACTGCATATTAATTATAACATTTCTGTCACTACTAGATTATTGATGAATGTATCACTAAAACATACAGCTAGTTGAATATTTAAAAAACAAAAATATGACTTTCTCTTTGAAGATATTTGGCTCCAGTCCCTTTAGTTGTCCTTTCCTTTTAGCTTTCTGCACAACTGGATGAATGCTGCTGGTAAAGATGGTAATGGTCATGAAACTTCAAAGAACTGTGCACATACTCTTAGAGGTCCCTAAAATATTCACTATATTTCAGCCCATCACTGTTTGGTCACGGATAGTTTCTTAATAGAAAAGTGGCTTTATCGTAATTCAGGGTAAGTTTCTCCTTAGTTGTAACAATATCTTATCATTTACTGAATGTTATACATTGAATTACATAAACTGTTGAGATTTGGTAACCTAAAAGGCAATTAAAATTTGAAGACAGACTAGAATTATAACTACAGAACCATATGTATGGCAATATTTTTATTACAAATGAGAATGTGATGGAAGATTTCAGTCCTGTCCCACAATTTTAGAACACCACATCAAAAGAAATTGAAAGGGAATCTTTGGATGCAATCACTCGATAAATAATGCTTAGATTTAAATCAGAAAATATTTAATTGTCTATTATTGATATTGACATTCTAAGGATCTGGAAATTCATCTAGAACATTTTTTTTTTCTCAAGACGATGTCTCTTTTAAAACTGTAGTGCTGAACAATAGTAATCTTTCTATATCTTTCTTTTTGTGCTCTGACATTACCTTAGGAAAGAAGCAAGCTTGGAGCTGGTATATCTGCTTATGAAAAAAAGTTTCAAAGACAAAGACAAATTATTTTTGTTTGGTTGTTTGGTTTTTTTTTAAACAGCAAACTTTCATGCCTTTGAAGTTATAAGGAACACATGTGTATGCATGGGGGGGTGTGTGTACAAGCATGTCTGTTTCTATGTCCAGCTTGGTATTCAAAGTCGATGACTTCTCTGCAGTTGAATGACTATTACTATGACACATAACAGATCAAAACACTGTGAATAAATGGCATTTTGCTTGTCTCCTGAAAGCCACAATACTGAGGGCACTGGAATTGTGCTACTTAGAAACCACAACTCCTTGCTAGTTTCAAACTATGTAGCACAGATACCATCAAACTTAGCTTTTCAGTTCCACCCCTGGTAAGCATTCCAGCAAAAAAATATTAAAAAATGGGCAAAAATACCCCAAGCAATCAAATGCATCAGACAAAACCCAGACAAAAACACGTGATTAAGTTATTATGTTGTTGTCCATCCTGCAATCTGCTCTTTCAAAAAAAGTTTGGACATTACCACAAGGCACAGAGCAAAGACAGACAGTAATGAACTCCAGCAAGGAGCTCTTGGGAAGGTGTTTGGCTTTTATGAATTGAGGAGGTCCTTTTTTTCTGAGGGCTTTCTGTCCCAGGTACTCAGGATTGCCACAGCAGGACCTAACTAACCTCATGCAGGCAAAGGGGGACTGGCTCAGGTGTGGCTGTGGCAGGGGCCCCAGCCAGCTCAAATGCTGAGCAAGCCCCAAACATCCCACAGCGGCAACCAGGCAGCTTCCAGCTTCCCCTTGTGTTTGCCATCCCCTCCTGCCCACTCTTCTCACTTGGGAGGATTGCACCATCCAACAACAAGATGCTCAGCAATGGACAAGAGCTCTGCCTCTTGTGCAAAGTTGTCGCTAGAACAGTTTTGGCATCCAATCTGAGGTTTTAAATAAGCACCTAGGTACCTAAATGCCCCAGTCTACACCCACATGGATTTCAGGGAGCAAAGTTAAGCCTGAGATTGTTTTCTGTCTACAGATGACAAGCAGAAAAGAAGTTTTAAATATCTGGCCTTACATGCCACTGAAACTGCAAGTGTAAAACCACACAGAAAGATCTTCCTTGAGGAAGGCTTGTAGCTGAATCATGGAACAGAAACTGCTCTCGGGTCTGTTCCAAGTCCATTACAGATGACACAAGTCATATCATTTTTCTGTGCCTCACTGCCACCTTTGGACTACTCTGTTCAGGCAATAAACAGTTTCCAGAAGGAATCATCTCTGGCTGTGTCTTGTGTTGCTCTGAGTTCAGTGGAGCTCAGCTGAAGCAGTATTGTAACTATCTGTTTCTCTGCTGCAGCAGCAAATCTCTAATTATAAGCTTAATTGAATGACCTCAAAAACAGGGCAGAGCATCATCTCCTATGCATATACATTTAATAAAAATGGGACTGTGAGACAGAGCTGTTACAGCTTGCATCTTTCAGAGAAAAATTAAATACAATAGGCTATTTCAGGATTTTCAGGGTCAGCTCATGACACCCCTGCACTGCTGTGTGTGGGAGACATGCATTTTAAGCCCCAAGGTTCTTTCAGAAATCCTGGCCTCAATAGTTAACATTGTTTTATCACCAATCAAGCGATCCTTTCTAACCCTAGGGGAAGTCAGTGTGATCTGCTGGATAACAGAGTGGCCTGGAACTGTACGGATTTGCTTCTAATCCCAGCTATGCTATTAGTTAACTGAGATGACCTTGAGTACATCATCTCACTCTGCAAAGCTTTAATTCCCCATATGAAAATGGAGACCTTGACAGTTGCTTCATTTTTAAAGAACTTGAAGATCTACTAGTAAAGATGTCTTAGGTAATAGGCTAATATTATCATTAATAACTCACAGTCCTTATGCAATATTCTCTGTGCCAAAGATTGAAGTCATTCAATTTGCAGAACTGCCATTAATTGCTCTCTTGCTGTTAAAAAAGCAGAATAAGACTTGAAAAACTCTTGCAATAGAAGTAGTGAGGGCAAAATCATGACCAGCTTTCATGTGAGACTGGTGGAACTTATTTTTTGGTGCAATTGCTTGCAACAGAAAGAGGGTAGGTCCACTGACCTGAGGAACTTCCTCCCCATACTCTTTCAGGAGTGTCCTCAAGGATCTTAAAAAATGCTCTTTTCAGGTCCTCAATCACCAAGTCTCTAATTAAACTGAAAAATATTTTGACCCTTTGCTCAATTTCAGTATTTTACTCAAAATAGTGTCATGCATTTTAATTAAATGTAGACTTTAAGGTGTGCAGGCTTTCTCTTTCCTCACTGGCACCTTCAAGGTACCAGGAAGCCGCAAAAGAAAGTGTCCTGCTTGAGGGGTTTTTAAATGAAAAAGATTAAAAAATAGAAACTCTTACGTGTGCGAAGCAAATGTTTGGTAGGTAAGTTGCAAGCTCTTCTCCTTATTCCATAATTAGAAGTGAAATGTTCTTTAATGTTCAGTAATAACATTCAAGCTATGCTATTTTGCAACTAATAATCATATACAACAGCATGGGGCATGATAGCTAGCAAAATTTTTCCAGCTAAATGTATTGGCCACATCTATCTGCCTTATTTTCCAGTGCCTTGGCTTTTCAATCCAGCCTGTATGCTTGAAATTTGAGACTGAGTGGAGAAGGAGTTGCTTACCTTTTTAAGGAAAGAGTTTTAAAGAAAGACTGCTGAGTAGCCTGAATCTTTCCCTTACAAAGCAGTGTATAATAGATTTCTCTTTCTTGTTTGTTTGTGTCAAATAGAAAAGCTGGAGATGTGACTGCATGATTCCTTTAGTCCTGAAAAGCCCTAAGTTCTTTCCAAACTCACACAGTGTTATGCAAACAGGGGAAAACTGACAGAAAAAAAAAAAAAAAAACAAAAACAAACCCAAACAAAAAAAACTAGAGGTCATCAAGACCTAGCAATGTGCCTCAATTTTGCTTGCAAAGGAAGGAATAAATTCATCATTGCAAAGGCTGCATTAGTTACCATAGACTTGCACCATTTCCAAGATTTCTCCGGGGGTGAGAATACAGCTTTCCAGAGCCAGCTTCTCCATTAGGCTTTTAACCGCAATGCTTCCTTGTTTTCCCGATGAGGAGTTAGATTTAGAAGCACAGGGAGGAGAAGCAAACACACATCAAAAACACCAACCCTCTAGCTAAATTAAACTAAAACCTAGGTGAAGGCTCAGTGGGAAGCCTGCTGCACAAATTGGATCTCCAAATACAGAAAAAATTAATTATGTGATGCACAGCAATGAAGTAAGCAACACCTTGAAGTTAACCTGGACAGAGTTATTGATTCAGCAAAAAATAAGCACTTTGCTTCACCCTCTCTGTTGTTCTAATGTTAGCTTGGACTGTTGCCTGACCATTTCCAGCTAGCATTTAGTTCATTTGCAGCTGTTCTAAATGTGCACTCTTCCCCAACAGGTCTCACAAAAAACTGATCCCATCTGAGTTGATGTGTTGGTTAGGGAGAAAATACCACATGTGCAAAGAAGGGTTTGTTGTAAACACAGCAGAACAGACGTTGCCACCAGCCTGGAGCTTGGAAGTGGACAGATCTTAAAACCTCTAGGAAAGCAGATAGAATTGCTCAAGTGGTTTTGCCTACCACTGCTCCAACAGCACCAGTAAATCACCAGAAAATGATGAGCCTTCTCCTACCCCGAGAAGTCACATTTTGCCCTGTCCTACACAGCTTTCTGCCGTCTCCATTTTTACATGCTGTGTAAAGGGGAATCCTGTCTAAGAAGGATGATTTGGGTTGCACAGGTGAGTGATGCAGGGAGCATACAGCCAACCCAGCACACTTTACCTTTATACAGCTATTTTAGTCTGTTGTGCAGCCTGAGAGGCCTCCTGTCCAGCAGTGCCTGTCTCACTGCTGAGAAACCCTTGGGGAGCCACAGCTGTGCTGACCAAAAGCGCTGTGCTCCCAATCCACCGTGTTGGTCACAGCCAGCATTACTCCTGGGGCAGCTCCGCACTGAGGAGCGGTGCTGCCAGGGCTCGCTGCGACACCGCGCCCGTGGTCATTCTGCCGCTCTGCTCAGCCACAGTCACGCCTCCTGCCCGCCCTTCAGTGCCACCTGCCACTTAGTGGCACTGCTCTAAGTGCTGACTTTGAGCTTTGAATCCCTAAATAATTTGGATCCGCCTCTTCCTAGAGATCCATCCAGTGGTTTTGTCTGGACTGACAGAGCCATGAATCACCTGGGAGCAAGCTCGGCTACGAGACGCTTCATATGAGGGCTTCTTGGTTCCAGATTTTTTATTTCCCTCCTTGATTTAGCAGAACCAAGATTTATTGACCTTCAAGGCATGCCACAAAACCTTGCAGTTTTTCTTGGCTTTTCTCAAGAAGGCCATGGAGGCAGACCAAGGCACTGTGGGACTTTGTATTGGAGTACTTTTTCAGATGTTGAGCTATTAAAGTCTCTCTACTTTATAATGATGTGTTGTTGTGCCTGAAGTTTCAGTCAAGTGCCTTTATACAAATGAAAATTAATCAATCAATATATTGTTCTTTATGGACAATGATAAAATTCCATTATTTATTGGTGACTCATCTTTTTTCCTTCAGCTTCCACTGTTTTACAGCAACATGAAAGAAATTTAGACACATTTAAAAGAAAAAATTTACCGTGTGCTTCTTACTTGGCAGACTAGTCAGGGCCAAAACATTGCACATAGGAGGTCTAATCAAGTTTCTCTTTTCTTGTCCTCTACTTTGCAACAATGAAGACAAAGTAAAATTTTCCACAAGTTAATTAGAAAGAAAACAACTTTGTCGCAAAAGGAAAATAACGCCCTATCCTCCAGCACTGCAGAGTCCTTTCAGCTGACTCATAAACAGACCTGAAAGAGCATGATCTCACTTTGCAGAAAATCCTAACAGCTGACATCTTGTGGACTGAAGTGTGTCAACAGTAAAGCATTATTCTTTACAGTAGGAAAAACATTACAGTCATGAGGCTGGAATGAGGATTCAGAACTCTAAGTATGGTGATGCATTATTTCACTTGAAGAAGTGAAAATGTAGTAGATTCCCTGAAAACTTTTCCTAAGAGTAAAGTCCATTAGACGGTGAAATTTTTTAAAACAGACAGAATCTGTAGTAGAAGGGGGGGAAAGTAGTCAAAAAATCTATGAAGCCCATTAAAGACTTCTGTTGTATTTATTAATTCTAGGCAAAACCCAAATGAACTAGATTCACAAAAAGGAGTTAGACTTGGCACTGTAAACTTTGTCTTTACCATTTTTGCCATTAACCTTGGCACCTAATGGAAATGCCAACTATGGGTCAGGTGCCAGATGTCAGCTACAGGTGGAATTCAAAGAAAATGGCATGGTCCACAAAAAAAAGCCTGACAGCTCAGGTGAATTGTGCACATAAGCAAAAGAAGTGGCATAAGACCTGCTCCTCAGACAGATTTAGGGGCTTGATTCTATAAAGTGAAGTTTAGCATTTCTCTCCCCTGGAGTTCTGGAGCCATGTAGCATTCCCTGGATTTCAAATAAGCAAGTAAGAAACCAAGCCTCAAATACTTTCTTCACCAAAGCAGAGTTTGATTCTCCCACATCCTAGCTGGTCACTCTAAATAGCTTATATTAATTAAACTAAGAGAATAATTACCACAATATTATATTTTCTGAGTAGTATAATGTATTTTAAAAAATCCCTAGCATATTAAATCCTAGTTACAGATACAGCATGTGAGTCCTACTAGGTCTTAAGCACAGGCTAAGCCCAAAGTGCTTTCACATTATCAAAACAGCTGATTTTGATTACAATACAAAAATAGCCAAGAATTTATATAATTAATCTGAGGGTCTCTCTAGCATCAAAGAGCTCTGAAGTTTAACAATTCATATATGAGTATCTACAAAGACAGCTAGTCACACAGATTCTCCCCCTCTCCAAGTTATGATGGTAGCAATATGAAAATATAAAACCCTGAAACAGAATTACCTTCTGGCTTGTCCTTTCAACTTCCAACATTTGACCTTGGATTATCACTACTAGGAAATTTTCCTTTGCTGAAAAGCTCTCTACACCCACAAGTCTCCCATGACTCTGAACACCAAACTATCTGACTGTTTCAAATATCATGACCCTGAGCATGGTTCGAACTTCAATTTCTCCAGTTCAGCACTCTCATTTCCAAAGGGGAAGGAAACTACCATTTTCAATAAATAGAAAAGAAACCAGTTTTCCTATCACTGATTCACTGACCAGCATAGGAAACAATGGATTCTCAGAAATTTATTTGACACCTGGAGTAGAAGAACAGCACAGGGCATTAGATATGAAGTGGACTAAGAGAGCAAGAAGCATATGACCAATGAAAACTTTGACGGTCTTAATATATGATACTACATCACTGTGATTCCAGGTAGCCAGTTCAGTTAAATACAGTTAAGTGCTTAAGTGACAAAAAACCAGAAAAGTTAGTCCAAGTTGTCATTGACTTTGATGTCTATTTTTAACACACTCAGTCCCTTGGTGCCACTAAGTTGTTGCAGGTTAATTAATGACTGCATAAATGTAAAGAGCTTTACATTTCTTTTCATTTAGGGAACACAGACTATGTTTCAAGGAAAACAGAAAGCTCACCAACCTCAGTTATCCAAAATGATTCAGAGCAAAATATAGACACAAAGTCCATCAGTAATACAGTAGGGCAAGGACATTGAGTATGACTTTGTTCAGAAAAGGGGGCATACCATTCTCAGGTAATAAAGCAAATCAATTCTCTAGGCCTTTTTTTTTTCTCCATGAGTTACCTGTTAAGTCCCAGTTGCTTCAAGTTTGCTTAATGTAGCCCTTGGATTCTTCATAAACATATGGCACAAATATTAATGAGTCACTGTTGCCCCAATGTAATTGGTCATCTAACCAAATGGCTCTGTTTGCATTCCTTGATTGGATTACCTCATTTTCTTTACAGAAGTGTCTAAAAATTGATTGTAGCTTGGTTTTTTCAGGAGGTTTTTTCATTACCAACCCCATCTTCACCCAAACTACCTATCCTAACTCATCATCCTTAAAATTATTTCTTAACCCTTATGTTCCTATGCAACGAGATCATTCTTTTCCTCCAGTTTTAATTATCTACCTATGATAATGAGCATTGCTATGGTAGCTTTAGCTAAAATGACTCTTGTGGATGTTATTTGCACACTTGTGGTTAACACTTTTTCCTTCCTTGACTTCAGCTGCTCAGCTAAATATTCATAAATAAGAGCCTACAAGAGGGTGTATATTCCAGTAAAACAAGTAAATGTGTTTTCTTTTTCTTTTTCTTTTTTTTTTTTTTTGTATATTCATCTTGCTGGAGGCAACAGAAACCCCTAACATCTATAAAGATCTGAACCACACATGACAACAACCATTCCTCCTAGAGTTAAATGCTAATACTTTTAGATAAACAGAACTTATTTATAATAACACCATCTGCGGGATTCTGATAATGTTGGGGGAGGAGATTAATTTATCTTGCATTTTAAATAGAGATGGCCGCTGGCATAAAAATCCAGATCTAGCTGTTAGCCACCCAGTTATCAGGGAATTTCACATTCAGGGTACTGCATCCCTCACCAGAATGTCTCCATAATACCAATGGACAAGTGCTAGGAGGTGACATAATGGTAGCCCAGATCAGTTCACCCTTCTCCCCAAAGCATACAGCATGCCCAGATGGAGCACAATGCAGAATACCCACAGTAATGAAAAGATCTAAGAGTTAGGACTGGATCTTATTTCCAGTTTTTTAATTAGCATGTCATATGACATTGGGGTTTCACCATTTTTTTGTAATCAATTGAGATTACTGCTGTACTTAATTGTCTCAGGAAAATAGTACAGAGCTTCACTTCTGGACAGAGGCTTTCAGACCCAGCAAATCTTGACTAAAAGACTACGTGATACATACATAACATATACTACTCCTAACCTGTTGCCATCCCTTTGTTTCCTCATTTATTTCAGGGTCACTTGTGCAACACAAATAAGGAAGTGCACCTAGGAAAGGAAACAACATGAGCCACTGTACTGTGTTAATCCTTGCTCAGTATTTCACTTGATAAGTTGCTAACTTTTATTATCCAAAGTATTGGCTCTTATAAACTCAGCAGCTACCACAACCACAGTCACTGAAACAGAAGTGAATGGTATGGGTGAGTAGTAAAGGAACTCCTCTCTCTTCCAACAAGGCAAAGTGAGCTGGGAATTAAGTGTTCCACACAGTGCTGTGGAGACACGGTTCTGTGACACCTTACAGTCTTCACAGCCACAGCCTATGGGGAAAGGAAAAGAATGCTGTGACTTTAGATCCTACATCCTACCTTCTTTGGAATACGTACTCCTTTACACACCTGAACAGTGACGGTAGATGGTGTATTTAATTAAAGAAAGGAAATCTGAAATGCCACAAAAATACATGAAGCAGGTAAAATCAACATTAAATTCCATCTACAATAATTTTTAATTCAGAATTACAGAATCACAGAATATTCTGAGTTGGAAGGGACCCACAAGCATCATCAAGTCCAACTCTTAGTTCTGCACAGGACCATCCCCAAGAATCATGTTCCTGAGAGCATTGTCCAAATGCTTCTTGAACTCTGTGAGGCTTGGTGCTGTTACCAAATGTCTGGTGAGCCTGTTCCAAATACCCTCTGGGGGAAGAATCTTTTTCTAATATCCAGCCTAACCCTCCCCTGACACAACTTCAGGCCACTCCCTTGGATCCTGTTAATGGTCAAAAGAGAGAAGAGATCAGTGCCTGCCCTTCCACTTCTCCTAACACAGATGTTTTACAATGTCTGCCAGAATATTCTTCCCCATAATTTTACCAGGCGCTTATTTGTTGGAGAGGCAAGGCAAGGTGAGGCAAGGAGAAGAGAGTAAAAACAGATGATTCTCAAAAATCAAAATTAGTCTTGTTAAAATAAGTCAAAGACAAAAGTCACTTATCATATACTAGCATTTCCTTCCTGTGACTTTTTAACTTACTGACTACACCCCTACCACAGCCCTTTTGATTAGAGAACTTGGATTCAGTCTGTAAAGGCAGGGGAAAAATGGCACATTTAAGCAATGAGTGTCTGCATATGCACAAAGACATCATATGAACAAAGAGGTATCAACAACGAAAATCCTTGAATTTTGTTAACTTTTGAGTATTTAAGTAAAGCTGAAAATCAATATTCTGTTTATGTTTTTTCACTTAGTGCTTAGGGTTTGCAGGTGTGGAAAAAAATGGATCTGTAAATAAACTGCACAAAATTCTTTACATTCATCTCTGTCTTGGACAAGAGGGTTGCAGAGGAAAAATGGCTGCCGTTCGTGCCAGACAGGACACTGTACACTTGTATGGAAAACAAGCCCGGAAAACATAGCCGAGCTCATTCACGTGCTGGAAGCAACACAAGAGTGCTAGTGCCAGCAGCACCATCAAGGTGAATTTGCTCCCAGGTGTCTGCACCTCGCTCAGGTACCTCCCCACAGCCCTCCACGTAGATGCACTGCACAGACACACACACACACCTTCTGCGACACGCTGCGAGGTGTCTGAGAAGCAGAGTTGGTAAGTAGATGCAATGCTGCAAGAGGAGAGATTGAAAGACAGATTGAGAAAGGCTCTGATACATTTGTGGCGATATCACGTATGTGTGAGCACTATGTGTGAACCTGATACATGTCAGGCAGCATCACCTAAGTAGCAGTGGGTACGTGTGCCTAAGGATTTTTCAATAAATAGCCAAATATATCCACGTCTCCTGGTCACCTCACACCGAGTTCCCACTCCAAATCTCAGAAACCACAGCAGTTCAGGAGGGCAGGACATCCAATGCTGCTGAACACTAAAAGGAATGGATCTGAGAGAGCAGCAACAATCGTGAGGGAAACAAGGATCAGAAGCGAGGGAAGGCACTTGTATTTGTGCTTGGTTTCCTAAGAGCTGTATGTTTGTGGCATTATGTCCCTTGAAAGCGTGCATGGCAAAGGAGTGACAGTCGTTGGCCGATCCCCAGAGAAGAGGGGAGAGGGGTGCTGCAAAAAGAGGACTCACTGGAGCGCTGCTCTCTCCTAGCCCAGGCAGAAATCCTTTGGAGGCTACTGGGAAGTGAGAAATCACCCCAACAACACATTTCACCTGGCAGTCCGACGTTGTTTATCAGCATAATAAAAAGTGCCAATACTTACCACCTGTCTAAAATACGCAGTAATAATAAACAGAGTTACAGGGCATATTATGGTCAATGATGAGATATTAATTTATAGCCCTGGAAGGAGAGAAGGAAGGCAGAGGCTGCAGTGCCTTATGGGGGCAAAGATTACTGGGGATGAGGCCAAGGCCTTTTCTTCTCTGATGAGAATGAATGGAAGATTGCATTGAGATTTTTTTTTTTTTTTTGTATGGCCTTTTTTCTAGTGTTAAAATAATATCCCTGCTAATATGATCAAGTTACAGAAATAAACAGCTAGGATATTACCTTTCCATTCCTACATCACCTGGTAATATCTGCATGAGAGCATGCGTTGATTTTGTACAGAATTAAAGACAAATTAATCCAGGCACGTGTATAGGGGGAGGTCAGGGCTCCCTGGGGCCAGAACGGTGGGGCATCCCCATAGGGGTTTGTCAGGGTGGGTCCTGGCAGCCAGGACCCATCCTACCCCCCGTATAGGAACTGGGAAGCTAGGGACACCAGGGCAGTCCCATCCCTGGGCACCAGGCATCTCCCTGGGGATCTGGAAAAGGCAGGTCCAGACCATGGGCCCATGGGTGATCCTGGCTCAGGGTCCATGGCCAGGCAGGATCAGGCTATGGGGAGGTGCAGACCGGCCCTGGTGCAGCATCTCTGGGACAGGGGCTGGCAGCCCTGGGGGCTGAGATGGGGTCTTGGGCCATGGGCAGGTGAGGGGGCCCCTGGGCTTGGGCAGGGAGAGGGCAGGGCTGTGCATGGTCTCAGGACCCTGGCAACCAAAACATGCAGTGCCCTCTCACCAGCCTCTGCCCCACTGACTTAGCTTTTCACTCCAGCTCTG
The DNA here is from genome assembly GCA_013398955.1 of Callaeas wilsoni. Classification (NCBI taxonomy): domain Eukaryota; kingdom Metazoa; phylum Chordata; class Aves; order Passeriformes; family Callaeidae; genus Callaeas; species Callaeas wilsoni. Next base: position 159,752 of record VWPU01006330.1, read on the forward strand.
AACTAGAGCTTTTGTGGGGTGGATTTTTCTTCTCACTTTGGGCTGTTTCCCCCATGGAGAGTGAGAAGCCATCCATGAGCTGCCTGTGCCACCAGCACCATATGCCCAGCAAAGGAAGGGATGTCTCAGGATGCACAGAGCTCTCCCAGTGCTGCCTAAAACCTGAGTAAAACCTCGTCACTTCCAGTGCAAATTTGGATGTGTGGACTCTCTGCCAAGCAAAAATATGTAAATTCTCTGTGCACGGAAGCATTTTTACCTAAAAAGTCCGGAGTCACCTTCTACCCATGAATAAGAGCTTTGTGAGTATCCTAGCATGACAGAAATTGCAGGTGGTTGTTATAAGCGATGTATTTAAATAGATTTATTCTATTTCTTAATTTGGAAAAGCAACAACTATCTTCCAGGGCAGGGTTTCACTTTTTTATCCCTGGAGTTTATACAGAAACTTGCTGTGGTCCATCAGGCCACCCACGTAGAACATAACCTCACAAACATTGCTGATTAGCTGCTTAATACAAGAACCTATGTTGTGTTTTGCCTTTAGGTTAGCTTCACCTGTAAAAACACTATCATTTGAAAAGACCAGACTATGTATAGAACAGTAAGGGCTGACACTGAGTCACTCAACAACTGCACGTTTTTCTATATTATGGTACTGGTTAAGAACATAGATAGCTGGGAAATTTTTGAAAAAAAAAAAGCTGATTTTTGGCCGCAAAATTTCAATTAGCTCAAGTTCAATTTAAGGTCATGGCCATCAAAGGCGTTCACTATTTTCCAGGAAATTATAGGACTCGAGCACATCTTAGGAAATAACTGTAAGTTTAGATCAAAAGAGGTCAATGTCTTCCTACCATATCACCAGCTTCCTACAGGTAGCCCTCAATGTATAACTTTAGACCTGCAGTGAAATGGGGAGGTAGCCTGATACACAGAAACGTGATTATGTACAGCAGCAACTGAGTGCTCCCCTGCTTATGTGTGGGGTCATCTGGGATCAGACTGGGGTTTCATTTCACTGGGGTTTCACTTGATTTTCTTGCAGCACAGCTGCAGGAGAGGAAGGCAGATGGAGGGGCACACCTTCCTCTGGCTTGTGCTCTCCTGTTGGAAGGTGAAGATGAGCTCCAAATGCTCATGTACAGAAAGGAAAAAGAAAAAGGGAAGGGCGAAGTGAAAAGCAGACCTCCTTGGGCCACTTGCAGGGTGAGCAGAGAGGACAGCTATAGCATTTAAAGAAGTGGCAGGTGCCTTAAAGCCTGGCTCAAGCTCTTTGCCACATATTCCCAGGGTTAAGCAGATTAATGGTCAGGTTTCTAGCCATGTTTTGGCTAACTCCAACTCACTCATGCATAGATTTTAGTAGAATAAACAACTCCTAGCAGTCATGTTAAATACAACTTATATTCAAATACCTGTGGCCTGATAAAAATCCTTCTGCAGTGAACAATAATTAGGACATTATAATACAACTGCAAGTCCCAGAAGAGAGAAACACTGGGCTGGTGCTATTTAAATGTAAATACAAATTTTGCTAATGGCCTTGCAGAAAGATTGGGAGCTTCATTCAGCTTTTGGGTCAGAAGTGTTTTACTACAAAGAACACTAGAGAGCAAAGATGCATGAAAACAATTTTCCTGTCTGGTTATTTGGGGCAGGGATTAGACCCATTCATTGCTTCCCTGTACATTTGTTCCATCTTTCTGTAGCATAATATGTGGTGTCACTCTTGGAAATGAAATAAAGTCTAACATATTGGTGAATTTGAGAGCAAACGAGTTCTAGAAATCCCACTTGGAAATTTTCTTGGCATGCCATGTGAAGTCAAATGCAAGATTTCCACATCACTCCCCCCTGCCCTTTAGCTCTCTCGAAATTATTTAGAACCAGCCTCACTGCCTACCAAACATCTATGCTGTGTGTGTCTCTCTCACACATACACACCCCCCACACTGCCACACTGGTGTGTGCATACATCTCTCCAGCTGTGTCCTGGAGGTTCCCGGGAGCCTGAAGGGAATGCTCATGAAACATGACTTTCACAGATTCTCCGTCCATCTGGAACACTAGGGCAGCATATGGCGGGCAGCACAGTAACTGTTTGTGGACATGTCAGACTTTTTTGCCTTGTGTATTACCTGATTAAGGTAAGACAAGATGTGCTGATATAAGCCTCTTTCTCCCACATTAACCCTCTCCAATTTTATTTTTCAATTTAAAAGGAAAGTATTTTTTGGCCAGCCCTGCAGGGATAGTATCCCCTGAAAGCTACAAGAATGTTCACATAAACACATTGCTGATACAATTATAGCAGCTTTGCATATACAGAGATAAAAAAAGAAAGGTGTGCAAGGGAAGAATGTTTTTTAATATAAATTGTAGGGTTATCCCTGGGGCTGGAGAAAAAAGTACAGTTTAAAAAAAAAAGATTAGGAAATAATAACTAAAGCTGCATGCTTTATTACTTCAGGTAAAAATATCTTATGAATAATATAATCATTGTCTCTGGTTATTGGGTATGAAAAAGATAAGTGTAATCAGTGTACTGTGATACAGGAACATTAACACTTTCACATTGACTGGATACAGACTTAGAAACGAGTTAAGAATCACTGGGTCATCTAAGTGGAGGATTATTCTACACACAGGCCCCTAGGTCAATTTAAATTATTTAATTCATCTTGGTGACTGCAGGGGCCTAACCATCCCTGTGCCTGCATTTTTATCTTGCAGTCCTCTTAGCATAAGTTTAATTCTGGGGGATCAGAAAGGCTAGACTAACAAGACAGTGTACCAAAATGCAGGCACTGGCTCTTGTAGGGTTAATGATAGAACCACAAAGAGAAATTACTCAAATTATACCAAGGACATTTTATTACCCAGCAGCCTTAATCAGTATATTTTTTTTTTTTACATTTTATTATACCAAGGGTCCTTTCAGTGCTCATTGGCTTGTTACAAGCATTAAAAGAGGGGTTGATGCTTTGCAATTAATTCCATGTCTTACTCTGAGTCTTGCTATTTTCTTTGAGAAGAGTTGGGAGGAAACAGACAGATGCAGCTGAAAGCTGTCCAAAAAATACTGGAAAAGAGGCAAATAAGTTCACTGGCATGCCACACTTTCACTCATTTCTTTCACAGACAGTTAAATCAGTAGTCATTTACCCTCAGACCATATTTAGTTTTTGTAACCCAACCCCACTACTTGGGAACACCAGGCTGGTTTCACCAGGCTAGGTCGGTATGCGTAATACTCACACTGATGTGTTTCGGAGCTGTGACAATTTAGCACTTTGGCTCTTTTTCATCAGGGGAAAGGTATTTTCGTCAGGCGAAAGGTATTTTAAGATAACTAGTAGCTAGTAGAATTTCTCTAGAAGTTTCAGCTCTGGTGGCTTTGTAGCAAAGAGAAAGAAAGAGTATAGTAAGGCCAAAAGAAAGACACCAAAGCACTGGTGATACAAATCAGGGAAGAGTTAGTGGCTACAGTCTGTACTGAATTACTGACAAATATAATCATGCTTCAATTTGAATTTAAATTGTCGGCTACGCAATCACCTGTAAATCATCTTGATCCCAGAGAAAAAAATATGAAAAGCCTGCTTTCAAGGAAGATGCAACTCTGTTGAAGAAAACAAATCAATGATCCTGTGGGCTGATACAACATGCAGTCAGGCTGTGAAATTTCCGAAGGCCTTGTGCTTATTTTCTGGGAAGCTAGGAAATTCATGTTATCCATTTAGTCATACTTTACAATGGATGAATAGGTTTAAGCTTCCCATTGGTTTCACTTGTGATGTGAAAGCTGATATTCTCCTAGATATTAAGGTATTTCCCTTAGTCTGGTGCTCTTTGAGCAAGCAGATGGTAGGAAGCTACTAGGTCTCTGCTGTCCCCTCAGCTGTGAAAAGCGTCAGCTGAAGTAATCGCAGTTTAGTGACTAAAACCCAATTTTTAAAAAAGGACAAATTACATGGACTGAATATCTTCCTAGTATATTTAAGGATGAAACAAGTAACGGAGAACTGACACCTACCTGACCTCCTTATGTGAAGCATTATACTCCAAGTTGGACTGCAGCAGCAGCAGCTGAGCGAGCACCATCCAAGGCAGTGTTACACGTGCTGTTGAACATTGCCTGTCAGGTAGGACTCAAAACTTGATACACATTGCTTTGTAGCTCCAAAAAGGAAACCACGTCCAGGAAAGGAAACTATGTGAGGAAAGTTGACTCTTTTAATATTGCACTTGTCTTTTATCCAGCTTACATTATTCAGTTCACTTTAAATTCCAAGCATAACAACATCCTAAACCTGATGGATAATTTACCAGAAACAATCACCTTTTTTCTGTTTGTTGCTTGCAGATCTGTACTAGCTCAAGGTTGCATGTTGAGTGACTCAGCCTTGGCTTGGTCGAAGAAAATTCACAGAAGGTTTCCTCTTGGGAACTTTGTTTTAAGTTAAAGCCAAAACTTGATTCATATAAATAGTTAAATCTGGTAGTTTGTTTGGTTTGGGGTTTTTTTCCCCAAAAGTAGAACAGAAATCTCAGGCACTTCTGCAGTGTCAAAGAAATTCAGATTTGGATAGAGCTTACACAATTTTAAATCACAGTAAGGTTTCAGAACTGGTTACAAATATCTGATGCAAACAAAAGCAACAAAACCACTTGGTTCTGGAGTAAGAAAATAAAGGGTTGTTTTGTTTTGCTGGGGATTTGGGGTTTTTTTTAATAATTAACTGCTGAGAAATCAGCCTTTTCACTATTCCCAGAGTTAGTGTTCCCCTCTCTCACAGATTAGCCTGGGTTACTCTTGGTAGTTTCCTACAGCTTGTTCTTTTTAGCAAGCCAACCTTTTCCACCAATGTCAGAAAAAAGGACTGTTCTAGTCTCGCTGTAAAAACTTGTTTATATGCAGATTTATGCAGTCTGTAGGTAATGTTTTAGGGGAAACTCAAGGTGGAAATTGTTGACTCTATATATACACTGTTCAATGTGCACCTGAAATGATGGTTGATCAATGCTGTTCAATGCAACTTGATAAGAGCTATTTTTTTAGTACTTATTCTTTCTTATTAGTTGGAGATTCACAGCAGTAACGACAGTTTAAAATAAAACCAGTTTCATTTCAAAAGATTACTTTTCCAGAATTTATTCAAATTTACATTCTGTAAGAAGGATCCTACAAAAAACTGCACTCTAGCCAATCTGCTAGAAGAAAATGAACATTTCCTGAAATTAAGTCAGAGTTGCTAGACACTATGAAAAACAAAGAAATAAACAAAAAACCTGGAGGAATCTGGACAAGACAATAGTTTAAGTAGAGGATTGTGGAAGTCATAAAACAAAATTCTATAGGCCAGCTGCAGAGCATGTTACCTGGAAAACTTTAGAGCACCAATTGAAAGGTATTTTGAAAGCATCCATGGGTCAAATATTCATCTACTGCTTATCCAAGATGCTCAAGAGAATCAATTTTTTATTTGCTATCTTTGATTTGGCAAACAGGCCTAGATGCCCACAAATGTAAAACTGCCTCTTCCAAAACATTACAGAGGAAGTGTTTGTTATTACTTAAGTGCAGCAAAGCTCCTTGTTGCAATTAGTATTTCCCTTTTATTGAAAAAATTCTGTGTTTTGCATTGCTGAATAAGTTACTTCTCCAGTGAAGCTTCAACTTTAGTCCTCTTATCCCTCAAATTAATGGAGGAAAGTGCAGTTTATTAATACACTGGAGCTTGTAACATTAGAAACACTTGCCTGTGTTTGCAGCTCCCCAAATGCACAGCCTCATTTGCTGCCCAATCAAACTCAGTAGTTGTAACAGTTACCTATGCAGGTCTTACTCTAGAGTTTAAAATTCCCCACCTACAATATATATAGTTAGTCTTAATAAATAAATGACTTGGAGTATGCATTATATATCATTCAAATCCATGAGGACACAAATTATGTATAATACATTGGCTGTGTAATTTATTTATTAAGCAAAACGTGAATTTTCCATGGTTGTGTTTTGAGGCACAGTTTGTCACATACAACTAAATGATGTATTCTTATTAGTCCCACTCAATTACCAAGTCATCCCTCTGTGCACTGTATATTTGTTAATGATAGTGCCACAACGCTGCATCTACAATACCTGTGATTTTAGTGATTCATAACCACTCACTAAAACTGTGAAAATGATAAATTGACTGCTGTTGATTAAATGCCGCCAACAGTGTGTTTCGTATGTGTTTGTTGCAGTTAGGAGTTAAAGAAACAGCATTGCTCCAATCATTTAAATATCTAATTAAGCAGAACCCTGTCTAGATAGAAAGAGCCTGTTGGAATGAAATATCATTAAAAGAAAAAAGAAAAAATAGTATAGCACTGATTTTTTTCATGTATGTACATAAAGACTTTTCATCTCAATCCCACTGGTCATAAATATGTCATGAACAAAACAAGACCAAAAGATAAAAATTAAAAAGGCTGAAGAACTTGGAGTGGAGTCCTCTAGACTCACTGTGCAGCTGCACATGGTTGATTATTGATGGCTTTAGCTGATACCCGAGATCAGCCTGAAAAAACAGGGGACTCCAGTAACACTAAGGGAGCCCTCAATGACAGCCCTTAAGACTGGGACAAACAGAGAGTGGAGAGGAGAGGATGGGGAGAAGCCGTATTCCAGTAAAGCAAATAGCACCTCTCAGCCTCCCACTGTAGGGAAAAATCTTTGCACATTTGTAGCAAAGGAATGGCAGGAGGGGAAAATATCTCTTTCAAACTTAGATTAATTATTTTTATTGCTTTGCTTAATGCTTTTTTTTTCTGCCTTTAGATTAATCCCGTATAGACTCCTCAAGCTGGAAGAAAAGTGGAACAAGACCAAGAAAAGTGGGTGTTTCTGTGCGAACAATTTAACTTCTAGCTGAGGATGCTGGAGTAGACAGGGTAATAAAAATAAAGACTTGCCAACTTATGTCATCTTATTAAGATGAATTGGAAAGGGTGTTTTTCCCTTCCCTAATTTTGAATTTGGAGGTGAGTAGATAGAGACCACACTAGATTAGAGATTTCTCTTTTTTCCTAACCATTCTCCACACAAGCAATGCTTCCGTATTTCTGTAGCTAAATAGTGAGTTTCAGTTCAAATCACTTTGCACACTCTGTCGCCAGAAATCTGCCTGCTTAACAGGAAAAGCAGGGGCGGGTGCAATATCTGGTGCAAAGCCTTTATCTTCTATTGTCCATTGTATGTTTTCTCTTAAACAGAAGAACCATGCCGTGTCCAAAAATGCTTCACATTTGAAATCTACAAAGAACACACGTGCATTTTATTACAATTCAGGAGTGAAGGTCTAAGCCAATTCTGCCTAAACTCTACCTTGTGTCCTCAAGGATAGAAAATATTTTAGACATGATGCTTACACCACAAAATCACTTCCTGCAGCAGTGTCTTACTGTTATGGCAAGTATTGGGTTTTTTTCATTTTGTTTTCAATAGGTATTCTCTTTCTACAGAAAATGTGTCCATTCACATGACTTCCTGCTTCTATACCACTGGACTCCCAGTCAGAGTTGTGTAGAAGTCAGTACATTAGGAGCAAAACAAAGATATTTGTCTTTCCTAGCAACTGCTTTCCACAAGGTGAACAAATACTGTGATAAAGAAAGCAGCTCCAGGCAATGCAGCCCTGACAGGGAAAAAATAGTTGTTGATGTGGTTAACACTATGGTTAAAGTGGCATGCCTAAATTAACAAGGAAAATAGGAGTAAAAATTGTAGCGTACATCGAGTGTACCTCTGAAATTTAGACTAACACCCTATGTTCAGAGCAACAAATCGTCCAATCCTCTTGTTAATCAAAGGGACTCTTAAAAATACTTTTCCCTTAAAATATTTTTTTTAATCTGTAGAATTGAAAGTGTGTATTCCTCTTTACCCTGTACACTTATATGCCACAAAGACTAGAATAGTAAATATTGTTCTCTTACAGAAATCTCAAGCTTTTTCCTCCAGTCCACTAAACAGTGATATTGGATAAATCACTTACCTGAACCATAGAAGTCAGAAATGAGACTTATCTTTGCAGTCTCCACCCTTACACCTCCATGGGTAGCAGTGGTTTTATCCCAACACAGCAGAGTGGAATTTGTTGTTCCATGCTAAATTTCACATAGCAGCAAAGAAGTTAAGCAGTATAAACTAGCTACCAAGTGCAGCAAAGCAGCAAGGCCCTCATTCCTTGGGATCCATGAAACTCACCTGCCTAAAACAAGTAGTCCTGTAGCTGACTGTGATTTAGAAGGACCAAAGGACCAGACTGGTTTTTAAGTTTATTGTTTGGCTACATGTGGTAAAATGCAGGCAAAGCAGCACTGAACTTAGCACAGATTAATTCACTCTCTCAAGGAAAAATAAGCCTCTGACAGAATCCCTTAGGTTTTTCTAAGAAGAGGCTCTGTTTGTGAGTAGACATTTAAAAAAACCTAACCTAGAATAAAAAATAGCTAAAAGACTTGAAAATTGTTGAAGGGAAGAAGGAAAATCCCTCTAGTCCATGCTAAGCATGGTCAGAGGCTTTTCTCAGCACAACATTTCCCCTACAACCTCCACCTGAAGCTCTGATCGGTTTGCAAAATCTTTATGAATAATTTTTTGGGCATCACTGAATTCCTCCACTACTCCAGAGGACAAGCCATCCCTGAGGACAGGTATGCAAAGTACCAATGAGGAGCTGGCTACTCACTGTAGACTTTCAGAAGCCCTTGGAAAACACCAGGTCATACCAAAAGAGCAACCAACAAAACCAAGAACTCGAGGACATAACTCACAACTGCCAAAAAACCCCATTGTTAACGTATTCGGTGACCTGCCACAAACAGAGAGGAACTTGATAGAAAGCACAAAAGTAGGAAAAAAAAAAAAAAAGAAGAGCAAATAAGTATTGAACAAAACCCCAGACATTTCTGGGCTAGGACAAGCTAGGGAGAATGTGCGTGTGGGCACGGGTGGGTGACAGTTCCCGTATACTGGTATGTACATGCACATCAGCCAATTCCCCATGGAGAGGGCAGGGAGAAGAGAAAGCTCAAGGGTGCTAGAAAAGCTCCTGCTATGGTTAATTTGTTCTTCCAAGTGGGATTTGCACAAAGAAGTATCCAAAGCACATCCACCAACTTTACTGCAGCAGTAACTATCAAGCAGATATGGGAAGAAAAGGCAGAATTTTCCCCATGCCAGAGACTGGAGAGTTTGGGAATTAGTGTCTTTTCACTGTTTTTTTTCCCATGTTTACTCCAACTAGACCCTAAATGCAAACCCTGAGTCTTGCCACAATAAAAATAATAAATCTATTATGCACCAATGGAAAGGAGAGTTGGAAGCATGGTTGTATGTCTAAACTGGCAAGAAAACAGTGCATAATATAAGTCTTCTGATTTTTCATGACAGATTCACCATCCCAGCAATTAAATACTTTAAAAAGGCCAAATCTCATGTTATTTTGCATCTGAAAGCCTTCAGGAAAAGAATAAATAAAAAGCATTGCATAGAAGTGCCACACATTAATACTTCAAACACAAAATTCTACACTATAACAGGATCCTATTGAAACTTACCTTTCAGACAAAGTGCCTAAACAGATCTTAACTATAAATAATTGGGGGAGAAGGGAGTAAAACAACAATTTTGACAAAATAAAAACCCAAAGTATTAGGTGTCATAGAAAATGCACATGTCATTCTTCCATAAATAAAGTTGCTAAGCAGATTTACTGTGAAACAATTTACGCTGTGTTATGTAAATGGCAAAATTCTTAAGCCTGCTTGGTTGTAAAGAACAAACCTGTGAAAAGAACCCATTTTTACCATCAGTCACACCATACATTTAGCAGGTGTCTATTTTACCCACAAGCCTTGCAAATATGCAAATAAATACATAAATTGCCAAATGTTTTAGCTATTGTAATAAAGTTTTTCTGCTCATTATTTTCTAAAGAAATGAACAATTGCTTTATTAGACCTGGATGGATGTCCCTTTCCAACGTCTTTGTAATCATACAGAAACTTGGCAGTGCACCAAAGCATTTACTCTTTAGAGAACACAATGTTTTAGCTACTACTTAGCTACTCCTTCTGTAAAACACTCTTGTCAAGGACTCTATCATATCATGAAGTGTACTCGTTATAGAGAACAAACTTCTTAGCTGGCCTTTTGCTTACCCACTGCCCAAGCAACACAGAAAGGCAAGTCAGAGAAGCACAGATATTGCTGGTTAGAATCCTGCTTTTGTTTGTGGGTATGAAAGCAGATAAGAAGTGTTAAATGAGCAGGGCGGCTACAAGTTAGTCCTTGCATGGCATGTCTGTGAGTCACATTAGAGCTTTCAATATCTATGATTAGCCATTACTGCTAAATATGTGCTTCTCTATGTTTTCCAATATTAGCTCTTCTTCCTTCATCAAAAGGGAAAATCTGAAAGTTTTCCATCCCCCCAGTTTTCAAACAGTTATAACAGGAAGATCAATCCACCTTTCAGTTTATTCCTGCTTTGGGCCCAGCATTTATTTTCTGTGCACATCCACAGGAACAGAAACATAAAGTGTTCAAATGCCTCTGAAAAGGGTGACTGCAGTCATAACTCGACTGGTTTGAAGCCAATGTAAGCATAAGAAATTATTCTTCCATACTTGCTTGTTCTATATGGTGGTGTCCAAAAAAAAAGGATGGGTTGAAAGTAGGCAGAAGAGGCATTGCTGACTCAATGAGAAATAAAATGCCAACAGTTCAATTGGTCATGCTGTCATCACACATCTTTGATATTAACATTTGAATTCAAACCCAGCACATATTCTTCTACATACCCAGACCGTGCAAATGAAGAAACCAGGCAGCACAGAAGCATGAGGTGCTCCTCTGATTCCCCATCAACATCTCACTGGGACACACTCACAGAGGCACCGGGTTTGCACCTGCAGATCAATGCACCTGCTAAGCACAGACAAGTAACATCCAAACAGTAAAAGCAAGCTACTCTGGATTTGCTTTGAAGTCTCAAGACCAAAAGAGCCAGAAAAGATTTCTTTCCACTGGACATGTTTGTCTTCCATTCTCATGGCTGTCCTCTATCATTCTCTATTGTTGCTCAGCCTCTGTGACTGACCTTAGAACGAAGTTTCCCCTTGCAAAACTGCAGCAAATTATTATGCAAGGTACTGCTATAAATTCAATCTTTCAATCAAGACATTGCACAGTTGCTAGTGGTAGATCATGTATTTAAGAGTGTTAGTTTTCTAAGCTAAGCAGTTCTGGAAACTTTTATGGATGTTACTTCTCTAATATTTTTCATTATTTTTCACTGATCACTAAGTATGATTGGCTGGCATACTGTCTCAATCAGCCTGAGCAGGGATTTGCACAGTACTGTATTTCCAAAAAAAGTGCAGTGAATATTCAGGTCTCTATCCTCACTGGATACCCTAATTAGTCTGTCTGATTGGATCTTGTCTTCCATTTTCAAGCTGTTCACTAGCAGCAAAGGTGTCACTCAGTTCCAGACTGGCTTCAAGTAAAAGAAAAACTTCAACATGTATGAGAAAGAACAGTACCAACAGAAAGTGGGACATACAAATTAATAAAGATGTCAATTCTTAATAAATAAATATAATATTCCTGTTTTATTTCTGACTTATGTTTGCCCCCATTTACTGTCTACATGGAAGTTAATGTCTCAGTTTTTCCAACAACAATTCATTTGTGGTTTTGGAGCTATTGTGGCAACTCAGCCTCACTCAGCTGATCACTCACTTTGCCCTGGTGGAATGGGAGAGAGAATTGAAAGTGTAAAAGTGAGAAAACTAGGTAAAGCAAATGCCATGCATGCAAGAAAACCAACACAAGAAATTTATTCACCCACTTCCCATGGGCAGGACAGTGTTCAGCCATGTCCAGAAAAGCAGGATTCCATCACCTGTAGTGGTGACTTGGGAAGACAAATTCCAGCACTCTGAACATCCCTCCCTTCCTCCTTCTTTCCCTAGATCTATATGCTGAGCACCACACCATCGGTATGGAATGTCCCTGGGGGCAGATGGGGGCAGCTGTCCCAGCTGTGTCCACTCCCAGCTCTTTGTGCACTCCCAGACTCCTCTCTGGTGAGGTGGGGTGAGGAGCAGAAAAGGCTGTGACTCTTGGTAAGTTCTGCTCTATAATAAATGAAAACATCCCTTGGTCATCAACACCATTTTCAGCTCAAATCCAAACCACAGCCCCATACCACAGCTACTGTGACAAAAATTTACCCCAGCCCAAACCAGCACAGGAGCCAAAAGGCTCCATTATCAAATTGTAAACTACAACACAAACTAAAACTTACTGTGATTACTGCAGAAGAGGCATGAACAAATGTTATAAAGGAAGAGATTTGTGAAGTGGAAACCATTTGAGAAGAATCAATACAGATTAGAAACAGATTTACCCCTCAAAACTTTGTCGAGGTGCTTGGGGTGCTGAATGGGTGGTATTACTTACATATTTACATTTAAAATATATTTAAGGGTATTTTCAGTTAACATGGCATGCCTACTCAAACAACGTGTTTACTTATTGTATTGCAAAGTATTTGTTGTAATTTCTCTATATTTAAATAAAATGCTGTTTGCGTTCAGTGCTTGAGCCTACAAAAATTTATAATGGAAACAAAGAAGAACCTTTTATTGATGTTAATACCTTTAAGGAATTCCTGAATACTGAGACACTAACTTTCCTGTTTACTGATACCTTCATGTTTCATCAGAATTTTTTTCAGAAAAAAGCTTGAAATCATTACATAGGTATTTAGGTTTCCAATTTTCTCAGTCTTAAGTACAGGTAATACCTCATTAAAAACAAAAACATAAACCTAAACAAACAAAATCCCATACATTTCTAGTGCGACTTCCTCCAATACATGCAAAGTTATAAAAGGAGTCTGTCATTTATAAAAGGGAGTAGGCTTCACTTCTAATGCAAGAAGTAAACTTCGATTTCAGGGGAAATTTACCCTGAGACAACTGTATTAGTCAATACATAAAATAATGACAGTTCCTAGGGAGTAAGGGAATTAGAGATTAGTGATGTATCACAGGCTGCCAGAATTAGAAACACAGGGGCTAGGAGAAATTTTATTCTAAGCAATAAGTTCAACTAACCTGGAAATTCTCTTTCTCTCCCTCTCTAAAAAAAAAGTTGACTGGAGCCATATGGAGCAGACTTAGCCGAATAAGAACACAAAAGAACTAGAGAAACCTCAGGACTATTCATTGCAGGCCTTCATTAAATTTTTTTTAAAAAAAGAGTAAAGAATAACTAGTACTTTGTTTTCACAGTAGTTTTAGAGAGATTATGTTTTTTTCCTGGTTTCTGAGCTTTTGCAATTCCATTTTTGATCATTCTTTCTCAATGCAAGAGCTAAAATTCTTTTCTTCAAAATCTAAAAGCTGAGAAGGTCACCCATAATCTGATTCCAGAAGCTGTAGATTTAAGGGTCACAGAAAGGTTGCTACTTTTCTCCTCAGAAGACTACAAAACCCCAAATAGTGACGATTCAATAATTCTCATGACATAGTTGTTCCAAACCCAAACAGATGCAGGTGTTAAACAGTAGAGCAGCTGTTATACATTCAAATAACTTTCTGATGTCCCAAGTGAACAAAAGGTACCGGGACACAAAAACTCCAACCATCATCCTGCAATATATGTTGAATCTGAGTAATAACAAGGTTCTCTGAGAATCTCAAAACACTGTTACATCTCAGTGCTTTTGTTCTTATTTTTCCACTGTTCTGAGTATGTAAGTTCTTACCATGCTGCCAGAATAGACCTATGACTTAACGTACTATAAAGTTATGCTTCGAATATATTTTTGGCACTCTTCCATGCACTTCTTGCTCTGTTTCTTTAAATAAGAAGCACGCTAATTACTAGGATGCATTTCAAGCAAACACACTATTTTGAGTACTGCTGCCTTTGTGACAGCAGATTTCAGTCCACATTTCAGTTGCACTCTACAGAAATCCACCATAAATCTGAAATTTCAGAAAATCCAAAGTCTATCAAATCCAATTTCAGGTACATGTGATATGAAACCAAAGTATTTCCACTGTGAAAGCTATTATAAATTTCTGTCCTTTGTAGGTGAAATCAGGATCTGGACCACTGAATTTATTTTCCCTATTTGTCTCTTGTGAAAACCAGTTCTTTGTAGGTGTCCATAACAGAGACTAATCTGTTCAGATTCAGTTGTTTGAGCTACTTTGCATCAGTTTAGGTAAATAGCAGCATGCCTTCCATTTTTATTTTCTCAGACATTTTCTTTCTTCTTAGAGAAAGCTTTAAAAAAAAAAAAAGCGCTTTCTTCGTGAATCTTCGGCCTTACGTAGTGGCCTGTCCTCCCAGTGTCCTTCCCCAGGCCCCGAGTCATGCATCACTCATCTTGTCACATTGAACTCCAGATGCTCCTACCCTAGAGAATGCTCTGACTCTGGCAATTTTTCTTCATTCTCACTAACAATTTGGTAATGAAATATTGATTTTTAGTTAGATTCATATTGATGCTATTAGGTTTGCATTGATAAATCATGCTGGCCTCCTGTCTGAGAGGCTAGAAAGTGCTACACTGAACCCTGGAGATTACAATCAACTCATTGATGTGTTAATTTGATGGATTTTTTCGTTCTCTTAGAAGAAGTAGGAGGGGTAGGGGAAGATTTTTCAGTACTGCTGTTGTAAAGTTTTCACAGCGAAATCAGGGACAGTAATTGTGGGTTTTTCTATGTGCATTTGCTTTAAAAGTATCTTTCTCCCTATTTGTCCAGAACATAAAATGAAAGGAGGGGGAGAAGGACTCTGGGGTTGAGAGGATATGACACACCTTGTAAACAGAGCTCCAGACTCCCACATGGAGTGGAAAAAATAGGAACAGTTAAATCCCAATTAAACCCTTCAGAGGTCGTAGTCAAAAAACATTTCCTTCTGCTAAACAGGTCTTCATGTAGAGCTAAATCCCAGGTGAAGTGAAAATATTGCGGACATGGGAACCCCCTCTGCTGGCCCTGTTCTACCATGAGCTGCAGCGGTGGGATAGTTCCCCCTCCCCTCTCCAGTGAAGTGCCACTTAGCAAACGTCCACATGCATCTGCAGCCTATTTAAAACAGCCCCTAACTTTGATTTATGGTACTGTGCAAATGTAATGCCTGTCATTAAGGGACAATACGTGCCAAACCAAAGGATTACATTGTGATTTCCTTCAAAGGCGCAGGGTTTCAAGGGGGTGCAGCAGCCACTACAGCACAGGAGGAAAGGCTTTTACAGAGCACTTAAGTCAAATTTAGCTCTATCATTATTTTGTAAAACAAAACCATTTCACATTTAGTGATTCTTTACTTAAGTTCCCAAAGAGGTTGTCATCCCCTCTTCATCTGTGTCCCCCACCATGGCCCACAGTACCAAGGAACAGTAGAAAAACCTGTTCAACAAGGTACCAATCCGGTAAGTTTCATTAACGAAACCATCTTCCCCCAAAGACATAACTTCTCAAGTCCTTAAGCCAGATGCATTTTACTTTATTTTAATTTTTTTTTAGCATTCCTGCCCTGTCTTTTCCTGTCCTTTTAAGAACACCAGTGATCAGCATGTCAGGTCAATGACATCTTAACCGAGTTTGAACCTTGTATAGCCTATGGTTGACCAAGAGAGTTACCAAAAGAGCCTCAGTGAAAGACATTGCAGCTACCTTTGATTAATAATTATTGTATGGAGCTGGGGGGAGCAGCGGGTGCGTGAAAGAAACTCCATTATCAACTCTTCCTGCCCTTCCAAGAGGCTTCTCTACTCCATTCAAGGTTGAACTACTAAAAATAATAATGCCACTTCACATAGGACAGTTTATTATTACCTTAGCTGCTCTGTTTTGGTGCCAGTTGAAAGAAAGAAGGGGAATTTGGACAAAAAGAAAAAATATAGCTTTTTATGCCATATGGAAATGGGAACCTTTTTGCTGGAACTTGCTTAAATAAACCACTTATGTACTAGGACATTTTCTAATTAGCTTAATTTCAAGGCTCTCTCCCCACCTCCTTCTCCTTCTTTGCTCTCCCAGATGAAAGCATACAAAGAGTGCTGTCCTAAAGAAATATGTCCTAGTACATAAGGAGGCAATCATCTGTACCTTCAAAAGATGATGTCAATGATGAAACTGTTAGTTAAATTCTGTTGTACTATTGACATCTTAATGCCACAAACCCAGCTGGTATGAGATCAGTAACGTAAACAGTCGAGTTCAAATTAATCTCTTTGAACCTCACTGCTGAGCTGAAACCTCTGTTTGACAGTCTAAACTGCCAGCTTCATCTTCTTCTCCCAGTTATACAGTAGGCTAAACATGAAAAAAAGAGCCCTGTTAATGTGAAAAGGTTTTGCATGTAGCAAGGAATTTTAAGCTCTGGCAACCATTTCAAGCACAGCTCTTACTCTTTGCACACATGTAGTATTTTGCATTACCACATATGCTGTTAAACAATTTACTCATTTATTTAGATTTTTACAGCACTTATCCCATGCTCCAAGTGCTTTTAGAATTATTTAAACATTCAGTGCAACACTTAACATTTAAATTTACAATTCAGTTAAGAATACTTAGATTATGGTAGAACAACCAAATTTAAAACTAATTTACTCTACCGAAGCACCCTCACAGAAAACCCACAGGGAGTTAAAGCTATCATCCCAGCTCCATCCGACATGTTTGCCTGGAAAAAAACTGAGAAAGAAAGGAAAGGCAAGCAAACCTCTGTGCTGCCGTAGCTCAAACCAATACAGACTCTGAAAGGGGAAAGGAACTATATTCCAGAATCAGAAATCCATTAAGAAAGTGCCCTGCCAGCTACTCTATTCCTTTAAAAGCCTGTTCCAGCCATTCCGTCAATGGCTTACCACATCCCAAACTACTTCATCGCGAGTTATAAATCTGTGTCTGCTGAAGTTCACATCAGCTCTCTCCTATGAGTGCAAGGCCGCTCAGGGTTTATACCCACAGTCCAGCTACCATGGCTAAGCAAGTTACCAGAGATCAGTTGAACCCAGATAACTCTCTCTGAGTGCCCTTATAGCCCATCATAAATATGAGGTAATTCAATTTAGCCTGCAATGAAAATAGATTAAGCTAAGTCAAATCACCTTACATTTGTCAAAGGCGAGGAGGACACAAGCAACTGTTTCTGCAGCTCAGCTGATGCATGGTAACCTGTTAAACTGCAGTAACTCAATTGCAGGCCTGAGCCCTAACCTGCAGTCTTTCAGAGGGGCTGAACCGCTTGACATGAAGCGTGTTCCTTTTCAGTAGGTTATTTTCACTAACCTTAGCAATTCCAAGTGCCCATGGCATGAGCACAAGTCCTGCCCCATGGTTTCAGTGAAGTCTGACTTAAACAGGTGTGGAAATGCCTGCGCCAGATTGCACATTCGAATTAAACTTGAAGTTTCTATGTTTTCTCCTCTTATGATTGAAATGCTCCCATTGCCAATTTAAGAAACTTTCATGGTCTGCAGGCCTCCAAGAACTAAATGCAAAGCTTTCAAGAGAGCGCAGAATTTATTTTAAAATTTAACTGCAATTGCACTATTACAAGGACAAGAATTACTGGAATGGTGAGAAGAAAGGAGGAAATAAGATTAAGGGCTAAGATCTAGAAATTGAATTTTTTCTGACTGATTATGTAGTATTTGTTGACATTGTCATGGACTGGATGACTAGGAAGGGCATAGGTGTCTTGAGATCTGTATGTTTTACACGATAAAGAGCACCAGGTATATACATACACACATACCTACATCCTTATAAGCATTAAATTACTTTCTGATTATTATTTATTTTCCTAATTATTTCCATATCAGATTTCCTCAAAATTTCTTAAATACTCTTCATCCAATTTACAGAGTTTTTAATGTCAGCCTTAATGCACTGATATGAGATTTCTTCCACACAGTTTGGAGATAAAATCCATCATAAAACATCCCCTAGAAATCTTGGGACATTTCACACTTGATCTTCACAATTTCCACACTTTGGACCTTCTGCACACATCTCTTCTTCTTTGATCATCTGCTATTTTCACCTTGCAAAGCTTCAGCTACCCTTGCTTTCCATTTTGCTTTTAGGTTAAGCCATTACATCCCCCACACAAGACCCTGGCCACCAGAAGAGCTCCAGACTTGTACAGATGTCAGCTGTGTCCACGTTTGCTTTTCAGTGCATGCAGAAGTTCTCTTTGCTCAGGAATGGAAATCTCACAAACTGTGGCAAATCTTAGCAGTAATGTAGGACACAATGATAGGACAAGCAGGAAGGGCTTTAAACTGAAAAAGTGTAGATTTAGATTAGACACTAGGAACAAATTCTTTACTGTGAGAGTGGTGAGGCACTGGAGCAGGTTGCCCAGAGAAGTTGTGGATGCCCCATCCCTGTCAGTGTTCAGGGCTAAGTTGGATGGGGCTGTGAGGAACCTGGTCCAGTGGCAAGTATCCCTGTCTATGGCAGAGGTGTTGGAACAGGAGGGTCTTAAAGGTTCTTGCAGCCCAAACCATTCTATGATTCTATGTATGTTTAGTTAACAAAGCCTGAGGGACCCTTTGGGGAGATAAACGAAATGAAACCATCTGTACCAGTAAATTTTTAGCGAGTTTAGCCTGAACAGAGGCTGAGATCCAAGGCCCCTCTCCAGAGACTGCAGCACAGAGCAATGTCTTTCCACCAGCTCAGCTCCTACCTCCTTGCACGAGGTCATCCTGTCTCCGAGGGGAGAGCAGGGATCACAGTGCCCAATGGAGCCACTAGGACCAGCTCTTTCCAGGAGATGTCTTGCTGCAGAGGCTCATGTGGCTGGCCTTCCCCTGACCCTTCCCCTCCCCAACTGTGCTCCACAATTAGATTTCATTAAAAGACAAAACCTCTCTTCCTTCTTCTCACCGTAGGGGTCCTGAGGGTGGGGGGAAGGGATAGAAACATCATCTACATGGAAAATAATTTCCTGCTTGCCAGCGTATCTGAAATTGATGCAGCCAACAGCATTCCTTGTGAATGTTAAATTAATTTGGAAAGTCTTCATGTATTGTTCCTTACCATGAAAAGCACTCATCACTTCTAACTGGCTCTCTGCCCTGCCTAGGAACAGGGAGGGAAATTTAACAGGCCACAGCAAAAAACATTCATGAGGCTGCAGCATGTGGCTTAGCGTGAGAGCTGGGAAATTCCTATCCCCCAAAATATAGGGCAGCAATGACAGCTTGTCTCAAATGCAGAAAATTCAGAATTTATTAATGCTGCTTCACAAACTGTGAAAGGGAGATTGAATTGTCCTTAAAGGAAAATAAAGGTAAATAATCACGTTCTTTTGGCTTCACACTTACTTAAAGCCTGCTTAGACGTTCGGTACCTAAACGCCCTCTGGACTTAAAACCGTACAGGTATGGAAAACAATATTATCAAAATGTCGAAAGAATCTAGAAATATTTAAAATACCTAACAAATCTTCTTCTGATTAGTTTGAACCGTGCATGGGAAATTGTACTGGGTTTGCTTAAATGCTATAAGGAAGCAAGAAGGATTCAAATTAAATTCTGGAGAGTGAGTTTGTTTCTTTGTTCTTTTAAAAACCACTATATTGTCAAAATTTGATTCTTTATTATATTTAATTTTCCATTGCTGTTTTACCTCACTCTAGATGCCTCCAAGTGTAGCCAGTTTCTCTTCCAGTGCCTCTCAACTATTAGCTCTATTTATATTTTTTGTTATTGAACTTGCTCACGCTTTCCACCTGCCTTATATTTCAGAGGATGAGGTAACATATAAAACCATTCTGTCTTTTACCTGTCAAGTAATTTTGACTTTTTTTTCTTTCATTCTCAGAATGGATTTTCTTGTTATTAAATCCACGTTCCGCATCAGGCTGCTAAGTTGAAGATTGACCTTTAATTTCATTTTGCTTTTAGGCTTCCATTTCCTTCCCTAAAAACTATTTATGGTATTTCATTTCTAATTAGAAGTAAGTTTGAGTAGCAAAAAATCGCTAACCTTCCTAACCTCCTGAGCATTTGGATACAGAGGTTTGGGCAGCCACAGCCAGGCTGACCAGCTGTGGAAGCTGGATCTGGACACAGGCTGTGATTTCAGTTGCCTGAAGGTCACAACTTTGGAAACAAGCATTTCCATGAAAGTCGTTATTTAGAGAGGGCTCAGCTATTTTATTTTGAAGAGCTTATAGTACACTAACAAAAGGAGCATAAGTCTGGTTTTCCCTGCAATTACTCAATTCCCATGCAAGAGAGAAAGGTCTCCTAGTTCACCCACTTAGGATCTAGAGTATTGCCTCATAAAACAGACCAGAACTCCTCTGTTATTGCTCAACTCATTCGCTGAAGTTTCGTTATGAAGATATCATGAAAAGAAACATTTTAAAAGCCCATTTTTTAAAACTGCCCTCAATAGCACTCATAAGAGACCAGATTAGAGACAAAACAAAATGGCTGAAACAGCATTATCTCCTTTATTCCACAGAATGTGAAAGTCTCCTAGGTGAGGGACTGTGTTAGCCAGAGGATTGGCAGAGCTGCACTATCCTTCACCTTATCCCTCCAGACGATGTGTGCTGCCTAATCAATTCTAAAACACTAGTTAGAGTAGGAGGTGGCTTCTCCGTCGTGACCTCAAAATTTCTTCCACATCTGTTGAAATGCTACAGCACATATTAAAAGGTACATGTTTAATACACTTGACATCCTAAATACTCTTTCTCATTCTTTGTACCCCCATATTCATATGCCTGCTCCAGAGGCACTAGTGGACTTGATGACTTTTCCAACCTGTGTTTCAGATCATAATGTGGGTAGCTGTTTTTCCAAACAGGGGGTGTTCAATTCCTGCTTTGCAAACAGAGCTTGTGCCCATCGCAGACCAAGGAACAAAGCTGGAATGATTGCTTTTCATTCTTTCCATTTGAGACTGTTTAAGACTAATTTTCCTTCAAAGCTCTACCTGAAAATCAACTCCTCTTTTGCCAGAGACAGTGAAAAGTAACTCATACTCCAAATGGCTCCCTGGCAGGCAGGATAGACTAAAGTCGGGAGTAAAGTAGTAACTCCATTTGATAGTGAGAAGAAAGACACAGAACAATTAAATGGCTTGCCTAGGGGAGGACCTAGAAATAAACCATTTCCTCAAAGCTCCAGCTTTTAAGGTGAAGCGTTATTATCCATATTTGCCAACAAAAGCGTGATAGAACTGGTATTTAGATGGGGAGGTAGGAGGAGGGGAAGGCCTAATTTGAATAATCCAGTTCTAAAGACAAATTAGTAATGGCAGATAAAAAGGAAGCATGCTCCCCTGGTTTCCTTTCCCAGCTCCACAATAAAGATTTCCAAATTGGCTTTACTCATTCCAGGTGACCAGGAAAGCCAGAAAACATGGATTTTAATAGCACACTCTATCAGGTGTATAGATCAATCACAGGGACATAGAGAGACGCATTGATGGCTCTGTAGATTAATAAACTGAAGGTTACTTGCCATTAGAGATGAGGGAAAGGCTACTTAGGCAGCCTTCCTAAGCAAAGACACTTTAGCAGCCATATTGATTTCCTGCGAGCACCTCAGCACCAGCAACAATTTTGCTTCACCGGGGAGGGCCTGACCTTCAGCCCGAGGTTTGCCTTCCCAGACCATCCTGTGTAACCCCAAATGATGATACATGAGAACAGAAAGAAACAAGAAAGATCTTAACAGGCCCCAAGTGCCCAGAGGTTTTCAGAAAAGGGCTTCTCACACGCACGTTGCCAGGCTCAGCTTAAAACCAACAATTCAATATACTGCATTGGCCTCTCAGCATGCAAACACCCAGGTAAATCTCAGAGAAGCTAGTCATTCTCAGGCCTCTGGAATGTCACTCAAATCTCTGGAAAAATCAGTATAGCAAGCACTGAACATCTCTATCCTTCCTTTCACAGTTAAATGACAAGAAAAATATGTGAAGATTTTCTACAAAATCATTAGTTAGAGCGGAAAACATTTTCCATTTTCTGTGTCAATAGAGAACTAGGACTGGTTGTTGCTATTATTATTATTACTATTATTATTGTTATTGTTATTAATGCTCCATCTTTTTTCTGCTTGTCCTCTGTAGTTTGGCTATCCCAGAAACTTTATTCCTTACAAACTTCTAGAATAAACTTTAGCTAATGAGCTTTTTTTGGGTGTACCACATGTTAGATGAAAGACCAGAGAGATGAATGTATCAGGTATGTCTGATCAAGTTAAAGAGTACAGCAAGGGGATAATGGAAAAGACATGTACCTGTGACTATCACATGCAAAATCCACACCAAATTACTCCTTCCCATTGGTAGCCATGGAGAAAACCATGCTCACAGATAAACATGCAGGATATTTGACATCATAGCTAATAGCTGAATGAAAATAAATGCAAACTAACCAGAAATCCTGACAGTTCTGTCTAGTGGGTCTATTCCATGAAGGTGAGTTGGATCTTTTTCAAGGGTTATATTTTAAGCATTTTCAAAGGTAAAAATCAACCACTGCCATTTATATTTTCCATCCATGTTGGCCTTGTATGGGATCATCTGTCCCAGGTAGATTTTTTAAGCAGAGTTTGCTGCAGAGGTAAGGTAGAGATTGACAGATTTCTTTGTACCCAAGCCACAGCCCTTTAAACGAGATTTCAGCATGGCCTCCTGGACATGCAATGCCTGTGTGTTTCCTTTGTATGTGAATCAGGTAGAGGTCCATAAGCCATATCAATTGGATTGCAATTTTCTAGTAATTACCAATAGGCAGCCCGTCTCTTCGTGCATACCTGCTGGGAAAAGTAGTATTTATCTGTATAACCTCTATCTCACATTTTAAAATCTTGTTACTTATTCAGATTAAATCTTACTGTCATTGTTTCTAAAAGCTATCAGGCTTTGTTGGGAAGTAGTTATCTTGCTTTTCCAGTCTATTCTCTGTGCTAAAGATAGAGTTTTTTGGAGCTGCAAATGAGAGTTAAAAAAAAAGTAAAATTCATCAGTCCATCAGGATATTACGAAACCAGCTTATAGGTGACACAAATAAGATGCATTGCTTTAGCAAATGAATAGAAAACAAACAAAGGAAATGCTTATCTTCCTGTTTTAATACGTTAGTTCACTTTTTTCTAATATTTAAAATCTGACCACCTGCAAAAGATTATGAAGAGCCTCTGTGGATTTGCAGGAATGCTTGCAGTACTTGGAACAAATGAGATACTCTCACTAGCACACACTACTCCCTGTCATTCAGCATGCTAACAGCGAGAGACAGGGCCATCAGCAGTACAATTGTTATTATTTGGTAAAGGCTGGTGGTGACTTATGAGTTTCAGAATGCAGCTTCCTCATTTGTTTAATGTCGAGAGATTACAGTCTCCATTTACTATGGTTTTATAACATGCAGGTGGGAAAAATCTCTTTTCTGAAAGCCTGTCAGTAACTGGTGCCAATGCTGAAATATTCCTGCTTGATTCCTGCAAATGAATCTGTGCTGTTTGGGTAGAGCACAGGATCCAGATCCCGTAACCAATGCCCGCTGCCAGCTGCTGCCATGGGCTCGAACGCGGTGGCCATGGACAGGGCGCACCGGCCACACACAGCAGGGCAGGAGCCAGGCTGAGATCAGCCTCTAGGAGCTGCTGGGGTGCAGCCAGAGCTGGTTGGAGGTGGCTGGGTGAGCAGTAGGACTGCTGAACTCTCACAGCCCTCCAGCATGACTCCTGGCCCTGGTGTCTTCCTGTCTTGGCTTCTCCACCACTTAGTGGGATAAATAGAGTATTTCCTGATATTAGAGGGGTCTTGCACTGAGGAACTCCCACGTCCTGGAGAAGACATCCATCTGTACACTTTTAAAAGGCTGGGGAGGATTTTATGGACATCAAAACAGTGGGTCTGAATTGCAAGCTATTTGAGGCATGGGCCCTTACAGCATCCTGATAACCCCAGCCTGACAACAGCATGGATGGCTTCACATGAGTGCCTCTGTTCCACTCATTCAGGTGGTGCTAGCCTCCTCCTCCAGGCTGCCAAAACCAAGGCTTTGTTTTGGGGGTTCAGGCTGAGCCATGTCTTCATGCTTCAGCTCTACACTGCTTCAGATCAAATCCAGTCTGTTGAACAGGTTGGCATTGCCAAATCAGTTTGTCAGAGGGCAAGGGTGGGCAGGCAGAGCTCTGCCATGAAGGATGGCATCTCATATTCCTTGCCTACGTCCACTCCATTTACTATCTCAAGTAGAGCTGGCAGCACTGTAGTGCCTCTGCTGCAGCATGGAAGTGGGAAACAGGACGGGCACTAACAGGATTTCTATTAGTGGACATTAAACATAGAAGGTTAGTAAGACAGGATGAATTTCAGGCATGAAAAAGCCCACAGTTCTTCACTAAGGGAAGTTCTTTTCTTCTTCCTGGGAAGAGAGAAATAGGACACTCTCATCAGCAGTAAAAGCTCAGCATGTGCATGGGTCATTCCCATGTTGAATGGGTCCCTAGAAACATTCGCAGAGTGTGGGTAGACACAGGTAAAGATACATAACACAGGTGCTGGGAAGTCATGTGACAAGGACAATTAGGGGACTTGCAGTCTAACCCTGCCCTGCAGACTGCTGTGTGAAAATGGACTTTGTGCTGAACAGGCCCCAGCCAAGGGATCACTGGTTTCACCTGAATTGTTACTGTGAACCAGCAATAGGATATAGAAAGGGCAAGTTTGGGGTTAAATTCAAAAGTTTTCAAAATAATGCTTCAAGTTGAATTCAGGCTCAAGAAAAAACTGAGGTGGGCGTGTTGATAGAAGGGTTGAATGCTTGGTGCCCCTATATTTTTCCTCATTCATATTTGCTGTTAATAATAATAGTACCAATGTAAAATATATGCTCTTAGCACTGCTTTGAAATAGCAACTGCTGTAAGTTCCTGATTTACCATGAATGTAAGTATGTAGGCATAAGCACGTCTTGTTTAGAGAACTTTCTTCTTTTGCGATGTGCTTGTGTTGTCCAGCTTTGCATAATCACATCTGCCACAGCATGAAATCAGAGGGACAGAGGGTCCAGCCTGAAAGACTCTGGGTCAGCTTAGTGAAAAACCCTCCATGCTAGAGTAGGGGGCCCAAGCCAAAGCAGTCTCATTCCCCTAAGCCCTGAACTCCCGTGAAACTGTGATCCAGGTGTTGCAGCTGTAGCTGATCCCAATTTAAAGCCTCAGTCGAGGTTAATCTTAGTCACATTAGTATTAAGATTCTAAATATAGGCTTTCATTTGTCCCTCCTCATCAGAGTCTAAAGGTGCAGTGTATTTAGTGTGGTTTTCCTCAGCTCTAAAGAAAAGGGAAATGCTATTTCATTCCTTTCTTCCAAGCAGGTGCATGCTATCACAGAGAATGTATCCAGTGTAACACAGGTAGTTTGTAATAGGACAAGGAGCTCTCCTGAGTTTTATGTTTATTCACAGGACCATTTCTCCCCCATAGTTACGAGAAGGATCTAAAACCATATTCAGATTTCATACTCGTGGCTCAGTCCCAAACAAGCCTGCAAAACACAGTAGTGTCACCCAACAACAACTTCCATTTTTGCCTTTATTTTAGTAATGAATCTTCTTTCCCACTGCTGTTTGTAAAGGCCTCCAGGTAAAAGATGAAAACCAAGTTAAGAGGTTGGTGAGGGATTTAGTACCTCTCAGACCTTGTTAGCAGGTGTCAGTCTGGACCTTTGGACTCAGATGATGGTCTTCATTTAGTCATGAATTACATGTTTGGGGAAATTAGAGTCTATCATAGTTAGCCCTGAGATGGGAAGGACAACAAAACAGTTTCATTTGCATGCCAGATCAGGAGATCTCACTACTAATTTTAAAATCTGCTGAGGCAGAGATAGTTTACTTGTCCCTTAGAAAAATAGTAGGGTTTGTTTGAAAAAACACAAACAAAGGAAGAAAAAAAACATGGCTTAACGTACTTCCTTTATAAGTTAGGTTGAAACAGACAGGTTATCTCTCCATTTCCCCATATTCAGAATTCTGCACTGTGTGTTTAATTATATCTCACATTTATTTTAGACTTTGTGTCCAAAGATATCCTAAGTTAAAGCAGAAAAATTACTTCACCCATCACTGAAATTCAGTCACCTCTGGGATGAAGAATGGCAGTCAAGGGGACAGCTAGTACACAGTGACCTTGGCCAAAAATTCATGTGTAGAAATCTGCTACCACCGACAGTGCCATGGGACCTAGCTTTGAAAGATTTTCCCACAGTAAATTAAATGAAAGCGTATTTATCTGCTTCAGCAAAATGAAATGTTGAGTTGACTCAGCCAAGCCTCAATCTCTCATTTTAGAGGCTCCGGGCATTTTAAGAATAATGCAGAGAAGACCATGTTCTTGCACTTCCAGCTTATAGCAATAATATTAAAAAGTTTTAACAAAATGGTGATCAAGTAGGACTTTGTATTTCTCAAGAACCTGAGCTCTCCAAAATCACAAAGTGGTGGCAAATCCAGAACTTAGATTCTCCCCATTGCTTTTGCTCATCAACACCCTATCAACAGTTAAAAAAAAAAAAGATCACTTTCTTCAGCACTGTGACAGAGACTCACATTTATCTGGAACAAGATATCGATACACATAACAAATACACTAACTCAACGCTATTCCAGTGCAATGTTACTCACCACACCTGATGATCCTTTTGCAAAGTTACTTAAGCACTTATATGCATATAAGATTCTTCTCAACAAAAGGTTTTCTTGTTTCAATAATTTTGTGATGGAGAAGAAACACGACACTGTTCTTTTGAGCATATTTAGCAGAAGTACAGATAATGGGTGCTGTGACATTACTGGATTTTGTTACAAACACCAGATTTTTTTTCCCTTCCATCTTTTTAGGCCATGGAAAGACAAAGTTTCATTGGAAAAGCAGATTTAATAAGTGATTAGAGGGTAATCACTATTCTCTCATAATATGCAAAGGGCAATTTTGGGTTGTGAGGTAGTCCATGGGTCATGTGAATTTAATTGTCATATCCAGAGACTTATGCCACATTAAGTGTATCCCTAGTGAAACAGCAGAGTTGTAAATCTGTGAGATAGATAGATATATATATATGCACACTATTTTTTAACAGAGCTATGGGAATAGTCCATTACCTATAAAATAAAGAAACAACGTTAAATATGCCAAATCAATTTCCTCATGAAACCAGCAACAAATATTTAGCTAGTTACTGCAAGAGACTCAAATGTTCAGGTTCCACACACTGTCCCCCTTTACACCATTTCAGCTTGTGCTTGCAATGCCTATATAGAAAGTGTCAGGTTAAACAAACCATCTTGGAAGACATGGGGATAAAATCATCTGTTAAGTTTTTCCCCCATATTTCTTTGAATAAAAATCTTTTCCATAAGAGAAGCTAAAACAACGTGAGAGGGACTGCAAGACTGCCTGTACATAAAATCCATATTGACCATCTTGTTTGGGAACTTCTCGATCTGAAGCTGAAACTTTTACCCACATGAAGTCAATAGGGATTCTGCTCTAGGTGTAAATGGAAGTGAAGATTATTCTGAATCCTCTGCAGCCTACATCTTGCCACTTCTCTTCACCCAGTGTTGCCTTTCCACTCCCACTACTGAAATCAAACAAGTCTCCTATTTACCAGCAACCCACAACTCAGCTATCTCCCTGAAAACTTCTGGTTTTCTCTGCTGCCTTCTGGAACTCTTAAATGATATCTTTCCTTTCTGAATTATGGTTTAAGTAGAAGGAGCAAAACTAGATAACATAAAAAAGCATTTTACAGATACAATGGCACACCAGTTTGTCACTTCAGATACCATGGCACACCAGTTTGTCAACACACATCCCAAGATAGGAATCTTAAAAGTCTTTTAGTGGGCATTGCTGAAAAGATATTTGCCATTTCACAGCGATTATTGTGATATCACCACTTCCACATACAGAAAGGTATTGGTTACCTCAGGTATCTGAAGCAGTGTTTGAGAAATATTTGCTGTAACAAAAAAAAGTTTAAAAAGTGACTGAAGAGAAGGGTGCAGTAAAGAA
The DNA here is from genome assembly GCA_013398955.1 of Callaeas wilsoni. Lineage (NCBI taxonomy): Eukaryota > Metazoa > Chordata > Aves > Passeriformes > Callaeidae > Callaeas > Callaeas wilsoni. Next base: position 187,920 of record VWPU01006330.1, read on the forward strand.
AAAAGGCCATAGTGGAATCTGAAATCTAGTGGGCCGCTGCAGCCTTAATGCAAATTTTTTTGCATTATTGTAATTATTTTGGCATAAGTGCTTGCACCAAGACCAGAGCTGCAGCCAGGATTTTCAGCCTTAATACTGAGTTTCCTGGCTTTTATGGGTCTAAAGTCAATTTTTAATGTTACTCAACCAGAGCCCTATATAGCTGAATAGATTTAACAGTGTGCTACAGCTAAATGGACAATCTCCATGCAGTTACTTCAAGAGGCTCAGAAGCTCACCTCACCTCAAAGAACTCCACGGCACCCTTTCAAATGTGCCTCCTAATAATGTGCTTATTCCTGGTCTCCAGGGGCAGCCACTTTCACAGAAGGCCTATGTGAAGTATTATTCTTATAATAGCAAAATTACTGCCCTGGTTGTTGTTTTACACATATTGAAAGTTATTTGGGACCCACTGTTTTGCACAAGAGGACAGCAGCACCTCCTCACATTTTGCATCCATTTGGTTGTTAATGAGCAGATCCAGTGTTTCCAAGCTGAATGTACTTCAAAAGTAACACCAGTTTACCACAACTGCGTGTTGGGACATGGGGTGGTCTCACAGCACTGAACGAAGAACCAGGTTCTATACATTGCACAGGATGTGGTGAATACTTTACAGACATGCAGCTTTAGGTAAAGGGGAACTGATTTAATATTTCTATTTGTAATCTTCCATGCTCAAAACCCCTTAATTATTGTACAAGTTGACCTACATTGAGGTTTTCTTTCTTGTTCTAAGGAACATTCTGCAGGCAGAGATAACTGTTCAAAAATGGCTCCTCAGTACAGAAGTGGCTTGAACAATGGTGCTACATATATCAAGTACTAAAAATGAATGTCTGGCTACATTTTTCTTTTGACAAACCTCTTGTTTCTTTTTCTACTGTGTTTTGTTTTGTTCCAGCCCCTAGTTATGTATTTTGTGAGCATAAAGCAATCTTGCATGCTGTAAGGCCGAGTGTGTTTAGAACACAAATCATGATTCAGCGTGGAGATTTGAAGTTGTTTTTGAAGCTGATAATTATTGGCTTTGGCTCCTCACCACTTATATCTGAAAACATAAGCCTCACTTAAAAAGGGAAGGTTGTCCTCTGTAGAAACAAAACAACTAATTCAGAAGTGGCCTAACGCTTTAGCTGAGCTGCAGGTACTCGACACTGCAGGTGCGCATGGACAGAGCACACGTGATCAAACGCGAGCGCGCCTAGGTCTGTTCACCTGGTTAGCTACGTTCCACAGGAGCCTTCTGCTCTGCCGGGGAGTCCCAGGACAGAAAGGCTTGGTTGCTTTTGTAAGTAATGAGACAGGAGGAGGGAGGGGACTGTCCAGGAAGATGGAAGGAATAGCAGGTATTCTTGCAAAATGTTACAAATGTTGCATTTAAATAGAAAAGTCTCAAATTGCGGAGCTGGTCCGTGTAATAGAAGGATCAGTAATTTTAAAAGAGTGCCAGAAATGAGCCAATTTCACAAGCTATTTGAAGGATATTTTCATGTAACTTTTAGCCAAAGCAATGTTCCAAAAAGTCTGAAAATTGAATCCTAATTAGTTGCAAGTATCCCTCTGGCTCAAGTTGACTATTATATTGTGCTCCATGCTCCCAAAGCAGATGAGAGCCATCACACCTTGCCAACATATGACAAGGAGAAAGGTAAACTCACCATGCCATTGCTTTCAGAAGAGTTTAAATCAAGAAAAGAGAGAAAATTACACAAATCTTGAAGGAGAATTGCCATTCTTTCCACATAATAACAGTCATCTGGGATAATATGCCTGTATTTCACTTGTCAAAGCATGCTGTTTACTATTTGGTCTTTTAATAGTGAATTTAGTGAACATTAAGAGACATTAAGGCAAAGCAGGAATTTTGATGTTATATCAGCTCATTCCCTTGCCCCTCAGTACACAGGTCTTTACATTTCTTTGCATGTTCTGAAGAGATCTTATACATCTTTTTCGTTTAGGTTTAGCTGACACTGCAGAAATGAACATGACTAATTTAAATCTTTATTAAAAATACAAATGCATCAAATACTAAAACTGCCTATGCATAAAGCAGGAAGTTTTGCTCTTGCACATGATGAATAAGTTTGGAGCTTGTTCTGGAGATAAGAACATTCTTTGAGTTTTTTTTAGTGTTACCCCTGCACACATCACCTCCTTGTGAATTTTTTCTTGTTGTTCTACAAGAAATTAAATGCTAATCTCAGCTCCACCTTTACTGGGTCATCTCCAGGTCAGCATATTAGAGAAATCAGCAAAAGAATGAGGAGAGTCTACTCCAACTGCAGGGCAGGATGACCCAGTTATTAATCAATCTGATGGCAGCATTTGAGCAATGACAGTCATCTGTCAGAAAGCAGGAGGTGGCTCCTCATTAACACACCGCTCACCTGCCCTGAGCTACAACTCTTTTATAATAATACCCATCATTCACCTCCAAGGTGTTGCTTCTTTCTCTGGCTACATGAAATAACAGGCACGATTTTCTGCCCCCTTGCCAGTACTTCATTTTCTTGGAGATACTCAACCAATATTGCCTTAAATAAAGGAAAAGAAAAAGAAAAAGAAAAAGAAAAAGAAAAAGAAAAAGAAAAAGAAAAAGAAAAAGAAAAAGAAAAAGAAAAAGAGAAAATCCTAAACTAGTATAAACCAGAGAGACCAAATAACTTCTAACTAATTTTCTAAGACCTTCAAGTGTTCAGATTAAAATAAAAGTAAATGGAGTTATTTAACACGGTAACATACCACAGTTATAAATTGGCCTCTTCCTTCCAAGTAACAGATCACCCTTATTTTTGCCAATCTGATTTCACCACGACTGTCCCAGCAGGTTACCTCACACCATCTTTATATTGTCATATACCTTTTAAAATTACTCTGTTTTGCTCTGACAGTTTCCAGTCCACATGCAGATGTTAAGCCAGAATAATATATCGAGCAAATAACTCTTTCATAGAATGCTGCTTATCAACACACATTTTTGCTATTAGATGCACACATGCACAGAGGTCAGATACAGGGCTGATGACTAACAACAGGCAGACCTGGTTATGCCATTATCTATGCCTAGGAAGAGATTCACACCAATTTCCATCATGGTCCCCAAAAATCTGACCACAAGACATATCGTTAAAGGGAAGGTAATATACAGTTTCAGAATTGCTTTCAGTATTATACACTGGACCAAAAAGCTGGAAGGCACCTACAGATGCATTTCTTGCTCCCTTGCCTTTGATTCCAGTGCTTCAGTTACTGCACACCCTTTAAAATCTCCTCAAACAAGACAATGGGGACCTTTGTGGCCTTTCATTAAAGAAAATCCCCACAGCATTTGATATAAACACAGTGGGTACTATTATTTTACCCAAAGGTCCTACCCAGCTTTCAGCTCCACATAATCTGCTGCTGCTTTTCAGCAGCTCCCCCTGGCCCCTCAGCCCATGATCTTCTCCCCTTTATTCCCACACTCGCCCTGTTGTTGATTTTGTGCAGTTTATATGAGGAGGAGCACACAGGGCAGGAGGCCTAAGGGGCATCATATTATCTGCAGTGGATGCTGTAGCACCTCTTTCAAACCTAGAACTCGTGTGAGGCAGTTCCTGAAATGACACTGAACACCACAGTGGTCAAGGGAGTTTCAAGTTTCTCAGGCTTATTAAACTATTATAATCATATAAAATACAGCAATGCCTGAGCACCAGCCAAAATGAGAAGCCTTGGTGTTGGGAATAAGCTGGCTGGGGTTGACTCTGCGTCCTGAAAATCTTGCAATGAAAACACACATGAGAAACAAAATGATGGAGGGAACTTGCAAGCAGAGCAAGCAACACTTTTGCTGCCAACATTACATGAGAGCCACAATGTCTTTTTGCAGGATGTGCTCATAAAAAGGAGATCTATCCCCAGCTATTTGAGGTCTCCTGTACCAAACCTGGGTGTGGACAAGCCACCTTCCTCACACAAGCCAGCCCTTGGTGAACAGACCAAGAACTAAAAGGCAGCAGCTGCTTAGCAGTCATTAGTAACAGGTAGTGCTTCCTCCACGTGTTCCTGGAGGAGCTCTGCAATATGGCAGCTGGAGAGGAGGGGGTAATCACCGACTTCGAGTGCCCCAAAAACGCTGAGCCAAACCCCATCACAACTATGTCTGTCTGCTCAAATGGACTGGAAATTTAGCAGAGATACAGAAGCGCTGGTATTTCTGGCCCTCTTTCCACTCCTGCAGGAAGGACAACATCTCACAGGCTGTCTGAGCCACTTCCAGTTCCAGATGGGCATTACTAGCACATGCTAAAATGGGGGAAAAGATAGCACCATAAATGCTTTCAGTAGTCAAAATAAGAGACTCATTTCAAATTTGGGAGTCCAGATAATTTCTATTTCTCACTTTCATGTTAGCAGGCATGAACCGTAATTTTACTAAAAGGTGCAGTTTCATGTTTTAATTTTGGCTATAAATCAAGGCAGCATTTTCTGCATTATGCTATTTATTAGCATTAGATACAGAAAAAGAAACAACACAAAAACCCAACCTAAAACTTACAAAAAAATATGCAACAAAACAGACAAAAAATGCACAACCAACCAACTAACCAAAAAAACCCCCAAACACAACCACGTTAGAAACACTAGAATTACAGTTTTTCTGTCTAAACTCTGTTTGTTTAAGCAATTACAGTGCCTGCTTCTTACCCATAATATTCTCCTTTTAGTTAGAGTGCTCTGTGGATGATTTGATGCTGATAATGTCTAGTTTTCTGGGGGGAGAGATGAGAAAGAAAATGTTATTCCCGAACTCTGACCTCTGTGGATGGCTTTCTGGGGAATGCACTCCACTAATTGTCTTCTTTTTGAGCTGCAGTGGATATAATTGCGTATATAAGGCCTGTGTTTTGCTTGCCTTACTCTTTTACGGTACAGAACCGTGTCCACAATGGTGCATTAAAGTAATAATAATGAAAATAGTATCCATCAAGTAATTTCAATGCTGTTACCACTCTGGGATGGAACTATCCTGCAAATCCTGCGTGGTTAGACCCGGGCTCCATCCGCCCCCATGCCATTAGCCCTCTGTTCTGGATGGCAGGGCAAGCAGCACCCACCTTGCAATTCCCAGGCTTGCAGCTTTCGTTCCATCTAAAAGAGTATTTGGCAGTGTAGTTAGTCCTCCCTCCTCGGCTATAAGCACACATGCATTTTGGTGTGTGCACATCTTCAGCACAGCTGGAGCAGGAGCTGTCAGGGAGAAGCTCATGAGCCCTCAGCTTCACCCTTCTATGAGGGAGAAAATATTATCGTGTTACAGGTGAACAATCAGACACATTTAAACAATACACCAAGCACTAGCATGCAAATTAGTTTAAAACTAATGAAGGTGGCCACGCTGGTATTGAATCTTCCTCTCACTCTGCAGATGTGCCTGCAAACCCTCCATGGCTGGCTGTTTGTGCAGAAAGGCCCTGGGGCACATACTGGGGCTGACTTCTCCCCTCACAGCTTTTTCCTCCAAATAATGCCTTTTCCCTAGGGAAAAAAAAAAACAAAACTAAAAACAAAAAAAAAAAAATCCCCACACAATATACCATCAACGACAACAAAAACCCCAGCTTCATTTTATTCTTCCTTTTACTCTCATTTCCTCCTTCTCTTGAATAGAGCTACTGTTAACACTAGTTCCAGGCTAAAGTGATGTGCCTCATATTTCGTTGGGGTTTTTTTCCCTCAGTGGAAAACCTTAGAAATAAAATATTCATAAGAGATCATCCACCTATTTTTCCAATATTGTATTCTTCACTAAAGTTCTGTCTGTATTTGAACACAAAATTTGTGTTAAAACTGTTGTTTTCTCTTATTAATTTTGTCCAAGTGCATATGTTAATTTCAGTACAAGTGTACATGTATTTTTGTACTGAGCATCCCTTTTATATTGCATATATAGATGTCTAGTCTCCTTCTAGATAGAAATAATATAACAGTACATCTCCCTCTCATGTTCTTTGTGTTTATAGAAATATATATACATAGGTATGCATGTTTATATACATATCTATATGTGTATGTGTGTTCCCCTGTGTGTGTATATATATATGTGTGTATATATATATATATGTGGATAATACATACATAATTGCCCGGGCTTTACAAACGGATGCCAGCAAGCGAATACCTGTCTATTGCTCTGTCAAATGTGACTCGCTGGGAAAGCTATTGGGTTTATAGAAGAGACAAACATTTCAGGCACGCCATTCTGGGGTAATGAAGCATGGCAACAAAATATACCTGTGCAACATTTGATAAAGATGAGCTGACACACCAGTCCAAATAGGTTCTTTTGTGTGTCTGCACGTGTCTACCATCATTGCTTTCATCTTAAAACAGGAAGGTAGCAATAGCAGCAGCAGCTGGCAGGAACCACAAGAGGAAGAGCAGCTCACACAATTAAACGTCGTTTACCTCTGGCCTTTATTTCACTCCTCTCTCCCCCTAATTTATTATGTGTTTTCTCCATCTCTATGCAAAAAACATGGGCTCAATTTTTCTTTCTTTCTCCTGCTATCTAGCTCTTTTTACAGAGGGACTAAACAAGACAATAGGCAAAATCCCATGGCATTTAGCTTTGGATCTTAACTTGAAATGCTTCTTAGTGGGGTTTTTATGGCCTTTATTGTTCTTTGATTAATGTAAAGTAAAATTAAACCCTACAGTTACACATTAGAACATCAACTAGAGAGAAGGCAAAACTGCACTGTGTACCTCGCTTTACAGAAAACATCCTTTGTTGTGTTTAATCTTCAGAGCAAAGGAAGGGAAAACCCTCACCTGCTGTGGGGACTCTTGAAGGGTAGGGAAGGGAAAGGAACGGAGTCACAGACTTCAGCTCTGGTGCCAAGCACTGCAAGTGACCCAAGTTACAGCATTCTCCTCATTAGGGGCTGGGAAATAGCCCTAATTTAGGCACAGCTTCCATTAAAATCAACAGGAATTGTCCTGGTATATGGAGCCAAACAGGGGTATCTGAGGCTCTGCCTGACTGCCAAAGATCTTGCTTTCAAGAGGTGCAGTATCTAGACATAACCAAATTTATGGTGGTTCTTATACGATTCTGCACCAGTTTTTGCCAATGACAAATGGCTGCATAAATCTTTCTTCCAGGGTAAATTTAAAACTAGGTTTTCATTGCCTAGAGATGTTATACATATGTGTATGCTTGCAAATATTTTTATTCAACTCAAATGAAAACTTAATTACTTATAGTATTCTGGTTAACATCTTCTACTAAACAGGCTGAGGTCTTTTTTCTATATGTATTGTATATGGCACATATGTGGTTTCATTTCTTTTTCTTTTCTTTTTGTTTTAGTAAATATGCCCTGCTCTCATCTCTTCTCCTTGCACAAAATCTCCTTGCTATGTGTGATTTTTCACTTTGCCAGCTGCTGAATTCATTTCTACTCCATGTTTCCAGTGGTTCTTTTCTTCTTCCTTTTCCACAGATGTTTCTAAGCAGAATGCGTAACAGTCCAGCTGAAGTAAAACGTTAGGCATTATGGTTTTTGAATGGGGTTGGAATAGGGGAGTGAGACAGAACGAGTTTGGCCACTCGTAATATCTATACTGGAGCAACATAGAACTGAAAGGGATCTTTTCTGTTCCCCCAGCTAGTAAAACTCCTGCTAAATCTTCAAGAGGGCTCATAGGTTTAGCATTGCATATTCCTCAGAGCAGCACTATTTTCACTATTTACTACTAGTCACTGGGGCTGATTATAAATGCCTCTTAACATGCTTATTCTTTTCAATTTTCATCGGTAGTCAGAGCATGGGAACTTCAATTTCAACCTCTGGTTGTCCCCCACCTTGCACCCATTTCATGAAATCTATTTGTATCTGTAGCCAAGTTCACAAGTTAAATGACACATATGTGGCCTTTCTGTTCATTTTATCTGACACTAAGACAATTCAATTGACGCTCAGCATAAAAAAAAAAATCCCCAAAATTATAGAGCATCTCTGCCAAGGGTAAGAATAGGTCAAGAGCCAAAGGAATTTAAGCAAACTGTCTTTTATACACAGGAAGCAGTTAACATATGGAATAAAAGAGCAGGGATAGCAATTGATGAAACATTTGGGAGAAACTTAGATAAACAATCATAAAAAAGATTTAGACAAGTGCTTGGAGTAGCCAAAAAAATAAATAAAACTGGTATAGAGTGTGCAAGTCACTTCATCGTCCTTCCATTCTGAAATAGCTGAAATAAAATAGCAATGAGCAGATAAACTGCAAAATATCATTATGATTTAGTAGCCATTTCTTTCCATCAGAGCTACTGTTTTAATTTTCATTCTTCCAAATTACAAAGTAACAATAAAATATCCTTTTCGATTTATGGCAATGAGACCCTTTTAATTGAATTTCAGAAATGAGTTGATTTGACTGATGGGTAGGTAATGAGAATATACTATTTACAGTTGGAAATGCATTTCCAGTGGAAGGATTTGAAAAAGCACAACAAAATAGATATTTATAAGCAGGATTTTGGATGGCTTACATACACACACACAAAAATATATATGTTGACCTTGAGGCACAACAAACAATATTTCTGTTTAATCCTAAAAGCTTCTACGTATGAAAAAAGTTCATGAGCACTTAGACTATTTATTTTAGTAACAGCCAAATGTACAAGCACTATGACCTCATTATAACTCTTACTTTTTCTCTCTGTATAGAGGCATGGGATTGACGGTGTTTTTTTCCTGAATATTAAGCCAAATCTGGAAATACTGGCGACTTACAGGCCATCTCACTCTGCCCGAGAGTTAATGTGGAGTAGCCTACATCAGCCATCACTTTTCGCATTGCAATGGCAAAATTCCAGCTGACTTTAATGGAGCCAGAATTTCACCCCAGGTGCATTATTACAATTGACTAGGGTCTGATAGATTGATTCCTGAGATGCTCTGGATTCCAGATGTGGATCTCATAAAATTGTAGAATGTGGTGTGTGCAAAGCTTTTTATTTTTTGCCTTTTTTTCTCCCCATTAAGTAAATAATAATAAAGCACAGTCTTTGTGAGCAATGCAAGGGATAGTATATGCTTTTATGTCCTCTGTCTTCCAAGAAATACCTCCATCTTCTTCCTCTACTACTTATGATCTCACATTTATATAGCAAGGAGAAAAAACCAAAACAACAACGACAAAAACCAGCCAGTGAGCTGCATCTGGTTTAATGTATATGTAGAGCTGAGTCTGCGTGCCTGCTGAAATTTTATCAGCAACACGTACAATAGAAAGTCTAATCAGAAGCCAACTGTGTTAACAGAGACTGAAAAATAACCGAAAAAGCCAGGCATTGCAAGAGGAATAGACCAAAAGAAGCCTTCCTTTGCAGAAGGACTTGGTGTGATAAATAAAGGGAGAGGAGAGGAAAGGAAAAGAGTTCTCCCACTCTAAAAAAAACCCTCAGAGGCCCGGAAACCACATGATGCCATCATCAGGGCAGGTGTTTCCTGCTCTTGCTGGGCCTGTCTTGCCTTGGGGAAGGGAGCATGGCTGCCCTTCTGTAACTAGGTGTTTGTGCTGGCTCTTCCAATTCTCCTTTCTGTTCTCTTTTGCCCTTATAAATATTTGAGGTAAGTCCGTCTACATCCATCTGTGTTTCTACCAGGAATCTAGGGATTTCCATGGAGAGGAAAAAAAAATCTCTATTCCCAAGACCCAAGTAACAGTGGGAAAGTTTCCACTCAGAAAGGACATAATAACAGAATTTGAGCCTTTTTTTCCCCACTGCACTCAGTAGTAGCAGAGAGAAATAGTTCTCGTTCCTCACAAGACAGAGATAGGGAGATGGGGACCAAAGAAAAGAATGGAAGAGGAAGATGTGCAGGCAATAGGGTTATCCTTCTGCTGCCTTCAGCTTCCCAGGAGTTGGGAAGCTGAGGCAGAACACAAGTGACAGAGGCCAGGTAGGGAAATGATATTCGGTGCTGCAGTGAGGACTGGTCTTGTGTTTTCTGACAACGTGGTGGAGCACATGTGTGCTGCACATAAGTTAAAAAAAAAGAGATGAGAGGAACGTGGTCGATGCGTGTGAGCAGTGGGAAACATGCTATGCAGAAAAACTTTGAAATATTTCCTAGCAGGGATGTGCTGCCAGAAGCAGAGGACTGCTAAGAAAAAAAAGCAAGGCCACCAAAAAGAAGAAAGATACTTAAAGGGAGATCTTGGGGTAATGCTACTCAGAGCTGTAGAACTTGCCCCTAATCAAGTTACTGAGTGCAAAGCAGCAAAAGCAGGCTGCACATCACCAGGTGAAATCCCAGAAATTTTAAGATCGTGTGTTAGATGTGATTAAAAGACAGAATGACAAAGAAGGAAGAGGTTTCATGAAGTTACATGGAGCAGAGATCCCTGCACTATACTAAAAAACCCCAACATACCCAGCATATACGCTGTCAAGGAATACCAAAAGTAGCTATCCCTGTTCATGAGCAATACAGTGGTGGTTTAAAACTCTCTGTAGCCACTGTATTAAAATACATGTCTGGACTTGTATTTCTCAACAAATGTCCCTGTTTACAATTCCTACTGTGGACACAAAAATATTTTGTGTGAATCTGTGTTTGTGTGGAATTATCAGATGCACCAGCCCATGGAAGGACAAACATGGACAAGGTCAAAGGAAAATATTCTTTAGAATAGCCTTTAAGCAGGCAGAGGAATTAGGCCTGATTTATGAATGTATTTCCACAATTCACTTGAAAATTTGTAATGTCTGTGCAGCCTGGCAAGAAAAAAAGGTAAGGGTAATGTGAAGGAATGCTTCTATTCCACTTTATTGTAAAATTATCCCATGTTACCTGCTCTAATCCCCTGAAAACAAATTAAATCCTCACTAAGCTGACTTTAAATCAATAGTTTCATTTAAGAATAGTGTGACTTAATAAAAATAAAAAACTAACTGGTCCAGCCAATTTAAGAGGGAAATAAATCATTGCCCAAGGAAAAAAGCAGATTTGACTTGTATATGGGCCACAGTTTTGTTGAGGGGCTAACCTGCTGTCTAAATTAACTTGGGGTATATTACAAATCTCACCAGCCTCATTCAGAAATCTGCTCCACTGTACTAGGGAAGAAGATTGCCAAAAAAAAAGCAAAACAAAAAACCAACCGCCAAAAAACAACCCAACTGGAAATGTTATGAAATTAAACGATATTTCCGAGAACACTTAGTAAATCTTATAAGAAAACGCGCCTTTGAATTGCCCTGAAACATCACCTCACACTCCAGCATCTCCCTTGTCTAATTTGCTCGGAGAGGATGTTTGTGAAGTAAAAAGGATGCCATATTTGCAGCTAGGGCAAGAGAAAACATTAGAAATGGGAGAGAAAGGAGCAGAGCAATGAACAGACAGGCAAGCTGCCAGCTGTTTAATTCATTCATACAGCAAAACTAGTTAAAATAAAAATTGAATAAATTATTTGTAAATCTATAGATTGAATTATCACTGCAATCTTTGCAGCTTGGTGAAGATATTACTTCAACGTTATTAAGTGCGGACATATTTATCACTAATTTACCTTTTAAATGTTATGAAACTTGCATAATAAAAGTCTTAAAGGTTCAGAAGACCAGAATATAAACAGAGGCCACAACAGAGCGGCTTACTCAAATAAGTGCAAGATATGCATTGCAAGCCACTGACAGCAGGAGAATTTAATAATCCTGACTCCAGTTGACTTATTCTAAGCATTCCCGGATGAATACCTTTCTCTGTCACCACGTTTCCAGGCAAGCCTTTGAAAAGTATCTTTTAAATAGCCTGTGTAAGGGCACCCCACAAGTTGGCAACAAAGGACAGGACTGGCTTGTCCAGAAGCTCAGGAAATGCTTTAACTGTGCACCCGTCTTGTAGCCCACTGTGATAATCTGTAGGAGCTGACAAGGTTTCTGGATTTGCCTTTAATACTTTGGAGTCGAGGAAGGGATTGTGGTGAATCTGTGAGCTTATAGACTCGGCTTAGAAGAAAGGACTTCTCATGCAGCATTCCTTTACATTTTATCTGATTCGCCCAGCACAATCCAAAAAGATGTTAATATCTTCATCTCATTTTTTCTTACAACATTCATGGGCCAGTAGGAATAAACACTAATTATTCTGGTGATGAGAACACTAAGAAGTCATGGGATGAATGGGGAAGAAAAATTAGAAGCACATGAAGGAACAGTGACAACGTGTAGACTTTAACCTCTGTATTCTCCATGCTGCACCAACAGCACAGGCTTGCCAGCATTGGCAAGTCCAACATAAAGCTACTTCACAGAAATGTTTCAGTGCAGAAGGAAAAGGAACAGTAAGATGTCCAAGTTTATAAAAGTGGGGAAGCTGCTCTTCTTTGCTTACTTTTATTCATAACACAAACATTACCATAAAGAGTAATTATATTTAAAAAAAAATAAAGATTCTCAAGAGCGCCTAGGTTTTAAAGGAACTGAAAGAGATGGACTTGAGGGGCTCCAGAGGAAACTGGAGAATATATTGCAGAGCAAAATGCTCCAAACTGCCCTGAACCTGCCTGACAGAATATTATATGACTGCGTTTAACAGGTAGTTTGGAGTTGCAGTCATCCATATTTGTATTCCCCAGTAAGTGCTCCTAGGCTCTGCTGTCCCGCTGTGATTTTGAGATATGAGGTCTTAAGGGGAGTTGGATCAAGTAGTGTCTCACAAGATCATCTGCACTGGGCGTTTTTTTCTCTTGGTTATAATTTTTCTTATCCTTTCTTGATTCTGAGCCTTCCTATTTATTTGTTATAGGGATAACCATCTGTGTTAGAGCTAGAATGAAAGATCATGGTACATGTTACATTTGTATTTGATGGACTCATTCTTGCGGGATAAAAATACAGTATGTGGTTGTACACAGTATCAGACTGAAAATACAGAAGTTAGTTTTCTTTCTTGCTATGTAATGTAATGAGCTTTAAGACGAGCTTCATATTCCTGAATATTTATGCCTACACTCTGCTGAGTGGGAAGGCCTTCACTATCCTCTAAACTTCTAACTTCTTTTATTTCCAAATTCCATAGAAATGAATGATTTCCTTCATGCTAGCCAGAATTCTCCAGGAATCTGTGAAGAGACCAACCAAAGGTGCCCAACTCATTGGGTCATTCAGTTCCCACAAATTAGTATTTTCAAAGCATACTCTCCTTTTGGACTTCTCAACAATATTTTTTAAATTTAGCATCTCCCAACCACAATTAGGACTCTCAAAAACTGACAATATCAGAAATTAGTGGTATTTTTAAAAAAACTTTTCCCCAAGCCATAGGTCATGACATCTCTGTTTGCAAAGCCTTTCTGTCTTATTGGTCCTCCTCTTGTTTCCAAGCTGAACGTTCAGCAAAAGATGTCTATTTTGCATTTGCAAGGTATCTTCAAATCAACTGTTGCCTGTAGTAACTTGCAACTTAAATGTGCAAACTCCAGCCTGTTAAAGAGAGAAATGTGAAGAATGCAAATCAGGTCAGAATTGTACTGACAAAATGATAACACTCAGAAAGCACTTGTAAGGTTGTGCAAAAGGTCCACACCTTGAAGCTGAATTTTGAATACTTGCCCTTTAAATTCTATTATAAGTTTAAGGCAAACCTCTGGGTTTCTTAACATTCAGTTTTGACAAGTGAATAAATTACTAAGAGAATATAATTCATTGGTTTAACAGAAAGGGAGAATAAGTTAGCATGTAAAGACTCTAGTAAATGATACATTACAGACACCATCATTGTGATGCTCGCATGATATTGTCCTGGGGTGGAAGATTATTTATGTATTTTTACCTAGGAAAGAGACAAGGACACAACTTCATTGGTTAAAAAGAAATAAATAAGCAATAATAATGAACTAATGTAGTAAACATACCACATGCCCATATGGCATATACACTGCATAGGGAAAAGAAGCAAATAATTGCATTTTAAAACCAAAGTGTTGATAGAATCTTTACTTTGTCTAAAGGACTCCTTGTTACTTATGCTTAAAGATTTTTTTTCTTTCAAAATTCTAGGGTCCCATTATTAACAAAAAGAATTCGCAACCCAATGTAAAATTGTGTGCTTTGCTATTTAACAAGGTTTATACATCTGGGGTCACTCCATCTTCCTGGATTCACTCTACTGGTCAGACTTTCAGGATACACTTGGGTGTAACAACCAGTACATAACAACCAGTTGAAAGCACTACCTATTAATCTAAGAGTGCTTCATAAATTAGATTTTGTAATCTGTTTGCTTTTACATTTTAATGTCTTTGGCATCTAATGCACTATAATATTAGTTTTTAATCTGGATAACATAAACTACAAAAGCTCAGATGTTCCTGATCACCTGGATGATGAGAAAATAGAAACACTCGTTCAAACTTCTGGAGATGAAATTGCAAGAGTTGCAAATTTCTGAGAAGCTCTGGCACAGTCTGAGGATGTGTTTAGCTAGTGCAGTCCACCGTGCATCCCCACAGAGAGATGTTCCCTCTGCAGGTGGTCGGCTCAGGAAAGGTTGTGAAGTGATTACAAAATCCCAGACACCCATTCCCATGACAGAGAGTTTCTTGTGTTACTCATACATGCCTAATGCAATTGGAGCTAAATTTACAGCCTGCAAATAGCTTCTCCTGAGAGAGCTAGATTTGGGGGGCTATGTAAAGTTTTTCCTTAATAAGGGTGTTTGTTGTTAATTGAAATAAACAAATGCTCTAAATCTTTAAATAATTCCTTCTTTTCACATTTGTTTGTGGAATCACAATAAATATTAGGGGTTGTGGATTGCTTTTTCCCACCATTTTCCCCATCATTGCCCATCATATAGCTGTCTATACATGAAAACTTACCAAGAGACCAAACAAAGAACTATAAATCTTTCTAGCTCATGGTAATCTCATGCATTCCTGGCTCCCATCTGATCTATCAAGAGGTCATTTGGTTGAAAGCCAACTTGCCAGACCTCCTTCTCTTGTCACTGTTTTAATCTCCTCTTTTGCTTGCTTTATTCTAAGTACTGGTACATTTTAAAAGAAATTGCATTTGCATCTTTACAAGGAATGCCATTTTAAATAAGACATTCTTGGGCAACAACAAAAAAGACTCTCTGTCTCTGAGGATGTGTCTTGACAACTTGGTTTTAGTGTTTGGGAACACATACCACTTTGTTCAGTTCTGTACAAGCAGATAGTTTCAGACTACTATTTAATACTACCCCAAGGAAAAGGAAAAAAAAAAGAAAAAAGCAAAAAGCAAAGGGAACACAAATCATTGGCTACTTATCCGAAGCCTGGATACTTACTGTAGACAGCAGTCTTCTCCCTGTCTGATGGCAGAAGTATTTTAAACACACATGCAATATCTTCTCTTGCAGATTTGTGTGTAGTCTGACACACAGAGAATCAGACACAGGATGGGGGGCAGCAGTCTTCCAACATTGCAAAGGACAAACTTCTTGCCTGGCTGGTTTTCTTTTAGCTTTTATAAGTGAGAAGCACATCTTGGCCATGATTGATCTAACAGTCTGGTTTTGGCTTTCTAGTCCTTGGTCTCTTTCCCAAGCTGGCTGTTGACAGACTATGGAGTATTACACATGGGTTTTAATCTTCAGGAAACATAAAGCATATGTAGCTGGCTCCAAATCACCAGCTCTCCCATACCACAGAAAAGGAAAGATGGGATTTAGGGGAAGGGCTAGGCTACAGATGGATGGGAGTAGTGGAAGCTTACAGAGTATTCCATATAACCTCAGCCACTGCCATGATCCCGCTGAGACTGCGACGATTAAAATTACTTGACCAATGTTTCAGCTGTTTGAAGCTAGGTCAAGAGCTTCTTGGTCTCTACAAATATCAGAAAGATATCAAAAACGCAGCATAGTGTTGTCTCTTCCTCTCCTCAACTGCAAGTATTTCCATTTACACTCAGCTGGTGCATTCAATCTAATATCATGTTTCATTCTTACCTGAGATGCAGCTGGAAATCAAAACAGTCCTTCAGGCAGAAAAAAAAAGGAAAACTTTTCAGCAGATGATGTCACTTCTCTCTCTCCTCTCCCAGCATTTGTTGCTGTTGTTGTTCTTTGTGGTAAAGGAAAAAAGCCCAAAGAACTCATTTGATTTGCTGCCAGTCAGAGGATGGAAATGCTCTAATTTGATCACATTCAACCCCAAATTCGGGTGATGTGAGTTGAATCCTGTCCCAGATTCTGCAGTTCAGGCCTTTTCTAGACTAAAACTCTCTCCAGCCAAGAGTGCCACAGCCCAGAGTCGGTAGCACCACCAGCCCAGCAAAGACCACTGTCGCCTCCTTTGACAGGCTCACAAAACAGGGACTCTTTAGCAAGTTACTTAGGAATTTCCCTGTATCTAGGCCAGCCTTTGACAGAAGAATTGCTTGTGGATATTTGCATCGGTCACAACACATTCCACAATATAATCCAGCAACTGTCCCAGACTTTCTGTAATTAGACCCGAGTAAACCTGGCTCCCACAAAATCCATGTCCTTTCTCCTTCAGCAACTCGACAGGTGAGGAACAACCTCACTGATCGAGTCATGCCTCTGTCCTACTGTTATTTGATAGCTTTGAGGAGGGGGAGAGGGGGAGACGGGGAATGTCAATAGTTTATAAGGGCATTCCTGGAAGAAGAAGCCAGGAAAGAAGAGATTTGTGGGAGTGTCAGAGCACTGTCAGATCAACTACATGAAGGATAGAATTTCGTACCACCAGCCAGCAAACACATCCTAAGACTTTTTCACCCGCATATCTTTAAATTATAGTGTTATTGCTCTTCATAGTTTAATAAGTTTCCCCATTGTTGTGACATATGACAGCAGCACCTGTGTTGGTGGATGAAGCAAAGTGGGAACAATGCCTTGTTTTCTGTAACAAATACCTGTCAATTCCAGATTGACAATTTCTACTTAAGATAATTTATGAAAGGAAAGGTAAAACACCCTCTCCTGGGGTATTATGCAAAGAAATAACGAAACATTTGATATATGCTTTTACAAATGGAACAAAACCTAAAGCTTTATATTAATAGTACAAAAGAAAACAATAGAATGAAAAAAATTTACATGTGACCTGATTGACAGTTGCTACTAAAAAAAAAGTTTTACATCTATGCATATTCTTATCTATAAAGCAAATGTATTCATCTGGAATCTGGGTGAAAATCTTTCTTTCTCTTCTGGACTGACCTAGAGGAGCCACAAACCACGCCAAAAGCCATGAGCTGTAGGTGATGAAAGTGGCTTTGGCCTCCAGGACCAAGCTGTTACTGACTCACTCACTCATTGAACGCAAGGCCATACATGTGGTTTCTATCAGTGCAGCCAGTATGTTAATAGCATTTACCAGAGCAGCGCAAAAGCTCTCCCAGAAAGGGCTGGATATGCTTCGGAAAGGGACTACGTTAGCAGCGCCCTCCTTCTTTTTGCTGCTTTTGGGGATTTGGTGATGGAGTTTGGCTTTCTCAGGGTGCTGACCACCCTCAACTGGACCCAAACAAGGAAAAAACGTTATGTGTCTTCCTCCAAACATCCTGTACTGTCTTGGGCAGTAGCACGCAGAGGGTGCTCTGAAAGAGACAATGAGCCCCTTTTCCCTGCTGCCATATGCGCTCCAGCGCCACGTGAAGCACGGCAGCCCCAGAGCCCGCAGGAGCACACTGTGGCTAATGGACACATTAACGGGAGGCCGTGTTTGCTGGAATATGGGCAGACAGACGGCGTGCTTCAAGAACGTATTCTCTTAAACACATCACTTCCCTATTTCCTACCTTCGGCAACTTAGAAAATGGGACTTCATTAATGTTATTCTAGACAAAGAGCGGCAGAGAAATGTAACGCTAAAAAAAGCCTATATTTTTAAATTGAGAGAGACCAATTACAAAAGCTATAAACACTTTAATCATTTCTCTGAACATGTGGAAATACATACATTGGGAACCTTTTTCATAGGAAATGCTGAAATCCTTTTCTTAATGGCACATTTTCTTAATGGCTTTACAGTTTCTCAGTTCATTTCAAAGGGCTGTTATTTGTTATGTGGACATAAGTTTAGATTATGGTTTAGAATGCTGAGAGATGTTTGAAAGAATTATCTTGTGGATGGTGGCAGCTACTTTTGCGCTGCCTTCTGTTCTTGCTTTGAAATATATGGGGGTGGAGATACAAGGGGGTGGAATGCCTGTGTGCTAAATATTCCTCATAAAAATGTGGGGTGAAACCCTGTCCCAAGTCAAATCAAGAACATATCTGATATTTCTTCCACTTCCAGATTTTATCCAGGTATTTTGCTTTATTAAGTACTGAAATGAAGTTTATTACAAAGGATGTATCTATTATTTTCAAGTAGTTATTTTTACTTTATGCTATGAATCTTTGATCTTTGGGGGCATAAGGATGGTATGTGCAAGACTGAAAGAAAAAATAAAGAACAAAAATGTGTTGTATAAAAAGAAGTCATGACAGGGGCATTGCAGATGATGAAGCCAGACAATTAGAAAACATTGATAATGTCTGGAAACAGAATACTCTTTCTAAAAGAATAAATGTGGGCTACATGACTGCCTTAGAATGATGTGGAGGTCTTGGATGAAATCCCAGCCCTGTTGAACACAATGGGAATTTTTCTTTTCACTGTAACAAAATCAAGTTTTCACTTGCCTCTCACTTTAAAAGCACGTGGAAGTGCACTGCAATTTCTCCTTTGGAAACAAATCTTGTCTGGTTTAGATATTCACACTCCTTTCCTGTCCTGCACCCTGCTCTGTGTCTTCCAGAGCTCCAAGCCTGAGTTCCTTCACTACTCAAGTATCTCACAGAAGGGAATTCTCCCCCTAAGTGAGAGACTGTACTCATTCCCCAAACGTCTGATTTATACAAATTGCATTGAATAACTACCGACACCCCTCTACCTTTGGTAACAAGCCCATTCCAGTGACTCTGAACACTTGTACAGACTTGGGAAATTCTGAATGAAATTTTTGGGAGGTCCAGAAATAAACCTATGTTAAAATCCTCTTGTCCATATTTAAGTCTTGCTGGAAACACTAGAATATTTAGGGGTCTTTGGGAAGGAAAAAAGTAAAAAATGAAATAACAATGACACATTGATGGCTAAATCAGCCTTAGTGTCTGGATTTGCACTTACTTCAAAGCAAGTAGGGATTGCTAACACAATGCCACACAGTGCTTATGTGAAGTGAGAACTGCCGCTTCCTCTGAGCTCAAGTGGGTGCCAGCCTTCACTATCCTCTGTTCTGGTTTCCATTTCACTGAAAGGAGCAGGGATGTGATTGCCTGTGAATCCTAAATGTTTGTAGTTCTCAGCACTTTAAACATAACCTCTAAGACATTGCTACACTGTTACAGATATTTTGCGTCTGTTTGCTGATGTAAAGGAATACTCTGGGTCATTGATCTGATCTCTTCTATCAAATACCCAGCTATTGCACTAACATCTCTTCAAAATGACAAGGCAGGTTTGATGTGACCTGTGGGATACACCCTGTGAGGCACCTCCACTTGGTCCAAACCCTAGACAGTAGAGCTCAGCAGATGTGGACACCAATCTGTTAAAAGTTTGGGGATTTTTTCCCCTTACTAGTGTGTCTGATTTCGCAAGAAATGAAAAGCTTTATTTGCTGAAACACTAAAATCTGTAACTTTAATATTTTCCCCCACCATCTCACACACACACTGGAAGTCCACCTGGCATTTGGAAGACAGCTGCACACCCTCCATATTACATAGTATTGTGGAAGACTGTATCCCATTGCTTTTTTTGTTTTGATCAAAGTCTCACATTACCTATTCTACTTGCAGACTACAGTCCTTGCAGGACTTATTTTAAGCAGAGGTAGATGCAAGTTGCCTCCCCATCTGCATCATGAATTGTTGCTTGCCACATGCAGGCTTTCCACGTGCCCAGACTCTCAATTACAGTGTTGACAGGGCAAACATTACCCAAAAATTTTAGGATAATTCGTATAATTTGTGCAATTAATCTGCAGTTTACACAGTGCACAATAGTGTTGGAATGGTCTCACTTATTGGAGGATAGCAGATAAATTCCCCAAATGTCAACCTCTAAAGAACATATTCAAACAATGACGTTGCTCTTTCTCTCTGGGGATGAAGACTGAGCCTGGAAACCAGATGTCCACCATGCTTTACACCAAGAGAAAGAGAAGGCATGTGCTTGTGTGCGTGTGTGCCCAAGCATGCATTGGGGGGGCAAGGGGAGGAGAAGAGACAGGGAGAGAGAAAACCTTGGAAAGGAAGAAATCCTCCTGTCTTTTAACAAAAATAAATAATTTTGAGGGTATGCCTCACATTGAATAAAACACGCTTAAAATATGGTGAATTTGCCTTCCTCATTTAGCACAAATGATTCCTGTATTTTAATCCCAACCTGTATAGCAGAATATTTCAATGAGTTTTCTTAGCTGTTTGAAACAAGCTGGGAGGTCTACAATATTTCATGTTGTAGTTCTCCCCACAAAATCTGAAGTTGGATTGCACATTGCAGCTGTGGGTTGCACATCTTAACAATTATAACTAGTGCAATATGAGCTACTTCAAAACAATGTGTAAATGGTGCCTGAAAAGCCAAAAGCTTCCTCTTAGGCATTCAGATAGCTTGGGAATCTCTGTGAAAAATTGTGACTGGAGCAGCATGCAACTCATGGAGAAGTTGTGGGGAGTTCTCAACAGTGATTTGATGGATAGCACTTGGACAGAGAACGGGGTCCAGTGGATGTGGGATATGGGAAGATTCTCATGCCATCCTGTCCTGGAGCAGCAATACCAGTCATAATTTGGTGCATGAAAGCCTGTGCAAGACAACTGAGCATTAAACATTCATGTGAACACTAATGCCCATGCTCAGTCTGCCTCTCAAAGTTGAGGAGAGCACCTGGCATCTTCCAGGAAATGACCGGCATGACCACATCCACCAGATTCAACAAATTCATGCCTCCTACCTGAGGAATGATGAAAGGCAGAAGGAGCTTTATGCAAAAAAGGAACGTGCACCACTCACATAGTAAGATTGAAGCAGTAATTGAACTCTCAGGAGGGCCTGTAGCTCTGGGACTTCAGTGAACATCTAGAAATGCTGTGCATAGCCCAGAGACAACTTTATCAATATACAAGAATAGAACACAGGGCTCCTCATGTCCAAGAAATCGCCATAGCCATCAATAAGATTGGATAGCTTTATTGCTTTCATTAGCCAGTGTCAGATTTTTATGCCAGCTGAGGCATAGGTAAAGAAAGGATTGCCTTGCTTAAGATATAGTGCTCATGTGATTAGCCT
The DNA here is from genome assembly GCA_013398955.1 of Callaeas wilsoni. Taxonomy (NCBI): domain Eukaryota; kingdom Metazoa; phylum Chordata; class Aves; order Passeriformes; family Callaeidae; genus Callaeas; species Callaeas wilsoni. Next base: position 209,340 of record VWPU01006330.1, read on the forward strand.
TTCCACCCATCCCAGCTCATGATGCCATATGTACGCACATGACTGTCTTATAGTACTGCTCAGACACCACAAAACCTATAATTTATTTCTTCCCTCTAATGTCTCTAAAAGGCAGGGAAGTACCATTACATCCATCTCACAAATAAGGCAAAAAAAAATCACTGAGAAGCTCAGCAGACAGAATCACCCCACGAATTCACCCAGGATGAAAGAGGGTGCTAGAGTCCCTCCTAACAGACTGGCCAAGCCTATTTCTTCTTGACATCTGTGTGTGATTTGCTAATATTCTCAGAAGCGCAGATGTTACAATAGCCTTCCCTCCCACCAGTTCGCAAGCGTACTGGGAGGCCCTTCCACTTTGAAGGTTTCAGGTCACATTTAGCCTAAATCCATCTTTTTGCAATCAAACAGAGAAACACCTGTCAGTTTTGGGGAGCACACTTCAGCTTTAGGAGGTGAGGGACACTGACTATGGACAGAAGAACAAAAGAACATCTGCTGGTGCTCGCCCCAGGGCAAGAGATCAAAGATCACCCGTTTTCAAAGGTGGTCATACTGTCCAGGAACATAAAACAAAAGACAGACTGAGATTGATAAGTAGATTCTATCACTCCATAGACCCCTAACAACAGAGAAAATATTTATTTATATTTTCAATATCTCTTTACATATTGCTTCTTTCCTTTCTCAGCCCCTGTCTTTTGATTTCTGCTTTCTTATTATTCTTTTTCATTATTGTATTCCTTACACTTGGATTCTGGTTTAGGTTCAAATTTTTGTTTTACTAGAAATGCAACATCCTGGTGGAATTAAAACCCAAATTGGATTTAGCGTATTGCTTAATTTGAGGTCCAGTGTCCCAGATGTTGGATAGGTGCTGTGAACACTGTAAAATCTAATAATATTTTTCACCTAAAAAAGATCCATTAATATAACTCTAGGAATGAGATGTGCTGAGACCCAATGGAAGCCAAAAGAAATCTGAGTAAATGTTGCCAAAGTGCTTTTTCTCCCCTCAATTCCCACCCTCTCCCTGGGCTTTAGGTACTGCAGCACATGTGGAAGGCCCTTGTAATACTAGGAAATGCTATACAGTTGTGACTTCACAGAACAAAACAAATAGTCTTACCTCCTCTAATATTTAATCCAGATTTGTAGTTTCCCAGTGCGCTGCTGTAAAATCACCCAGTGTGGCGGGGTCCTTCGATAGCGCAGAAGTGCCAAGTCTCAAGGTAGCTGAGCTGAGGGTTATGTTTCAATTTGGCAGTGGAACACCGTTTCCATAGACAAATTAACATTGTTTCATTTCATTTTGACACCATAATGTCTTTTCCATAGACCTGCACTGACATTGTCGTGAAATCATTGCATCCCAATCAAGTGAATGGGAAATTAGCACCGTGACACAAAACATACTGAGAAAGTAACCACAGCTTAGTTTATTTGTCAAACTGAAATACCTCAGCCACCTTCAAATGCATTTTCTGAAGCACCAGAAGACTCAAGTGCAGGATTCAACACAAATAAAATATAGCCTGTTAAATATGTTCCTTTCATTCAAAATTTAGGAAAGCTGCTACAAAGTGTTGGTCCTTACTGCTGGCTCTGCATGTCAGGTTTCATGCCCTTCCTCCCTCCCTCTGTTCCTCCCTCTCTCAGCATTTCTCTTTGGTGCTTGCATCTGAGCTGAGGGTTCATAGCTCCAAGGAATCCATGTGTCCCTCAGCTGCCCAGTGTGCTCAGTGCAGTAGGTGCTGGGAAACTTTGCTGTTAGCATTTTGATGGGACTTGAAATGGAAATCATCTTGGATTTTCCATGGCTTGAGCTGGAGGACTTTGGTAACAATGCTACCATTGAGGGCTAAATTTGAAACCACAAAAATGTCTGTTTATATGAGAAACGTCCTGTTTACTTTAACATAGAGAATAAGCAGGAAAGGAAAAAAAAACCAGTAGCCCAAATCACAGATTTCTTAAACTTTTTGCTCTCAGACACATTCTAACAATAGAAATCACATCTGTCTCCTGGTCTAAGCATACTAAAGGGGTCACATATCCAATATTCCTCTATGCCAATGATAGTGCTAGAATATCAACCTACATAAAAATTTTAATTTCTCTTCATTCCATTCATACATATACACAAATATTAAAATAAGTCAAGGTTGCACAGCAAGCACTCAGAAATGTCCAAATTCGACTCTCTCATGCATATCATACACTTTTACTTCACTCTTGATATCTGTCACCTTTCTCTTTTGTGCCAGTCCACAGCAGACCTTTCCCAACTCAAAGAATCTGCTCTCTCCACATCTCCCCTCCCAAGCCCTTCCCAGTGCCCCATTGCTTCCTCCACCTCTGTCTTGCACAACCCATCCATCCCATCTTATGGTGGAAGTATCTCTACTGCCCTGGGCTCTGCTTCTGTGACGTTATCGGGTGAGAGCACTGGATGGCAAAGAATGGGTTTTATTTTGCCACAATTGTATATTTTGGGCTTTTGGAACCAAAAACATCTGCACCACTTCCCAAACTCTGAGATTACAATCCTGCCAGCAGGACTTTGGTTCAGTAAGGAGAAGCTTTCAGATAAGGGGAAGGCAGTACATCTAAAAGTGGTGGTAATCTACATCTTGTGTATCAGCTCACACCTTGTGCTCTCTTTTGAGCTGACGAGACCATAAACATCAGCATTTAACACTCATTCACCCCATCCATGGACCCCTGCCAACAAGGTACCCCTGAAGAGAGCTCAGCCAAGCTGATGCCTAAGTGGGACTGTACCATAGCCCTCTCCCTGCAGCCTGTCTCCAGGCACTTTTGCTTGCTTTTACTTGTGGAAAGGGAAGGAAGAAGCAAAAAATGCAGGTAAAAAGTTAAAAAAAAATTTATTTCCACATTCAACAACAAAGCAATTTTCTTTCACTCCTACCATCTCAATCTACTCCATTTCGCATATGGAGGAAGTGAATTAGATTGAGCCAAATTCACTTTTTAAAAATCATCTAGGCACTGCCTTTCAATTTTCAGTGTCTTTTCCTCTTTGATGTGTTCATATAGTTTCAACTTACACTAGGCAAGAATCTCAGATATTCATGAAGAAGCAGCTGGGCCAACTCGCCTGTCACTTCACTCTTTCACACTGCCCTGACAGCATGAAGCAGATGAACTCTAGTGGGTATCACCCTCTGGAATATTTCTCTTGCCTGATGGGAACCCTCTGTTGTCATCAGGCTGTTGGCCAAAGCACTGACTTGGGAGGTGTTTGCCTCTTCCCAGCTGGCATCAAATTACTGTAACAGTCTCTCTGGTCTTCTAAAATAAGTAGGAGTCCAGAATTAAACTCCTGCCCTGTTTTTAAGACTGTATCCAGAATTGCATTTCTCATATTCATCCCACCTCTAGGGTAAGCGGTCAGATGGAGCCGGGCTGTGTCACACTGTGAAGATTCATCCATCCCAAATGCCAGCCCTAGGCTCGTGGTGCTGCCTGGATGTCTGGGAGCACCTAGCTGAGCAGCCCCATACCCAAAAATGTGAACGTGCTCCTCTCACTCCAAGCAGAAAGGCAACCTCCGACCTTCTGGAACTATACTTGCACTCTCAATTGCTTTTGCAGACAGAAACACGGTCTATACTGGTCTGTGGACCATTTTACCCCTCTACGGTCTTTTTCTGCAGTTCTAAGTGGCCAAAACAGGTAGACAAATCTTGCTCCCAGACCTTGCCCTGACTGCTGTATGCCAGTTTGTTCAAAGTATTAGGTGATGAGAGATCAATTAGGGCTCTAACTATAATTTCCAATTCCTTAATTCCTTCACCTTAGCAGAATCACTCTTAGTTATACTATATTCTAACCCTTTTGCATGGAGAATAAACCACAAAAATCCAGTCTGGCATTCGTGATTGTTTTGAATTGCCTTTCCAGCATTTTTTAGTCTCAAGTTTATGCTTATTCAAATTCTAGTTAGTCTGTTTATCAAAATCCTATGTGGAAAATATGCTAATTGGCAGAGAAGCCCTTTTTTCAGTGTCAGCTTGCTTGCACTGGATTCCTTACAAATGGAACTGTAGTTTATTTTACAGGATACCTCCCAGCCCACAACTTCCTCAGGTATCTGATGCAAACCAAGATGCACACCCAGCTGGCATTCTCCTGGGCTTGAGCTGATTCATGGGGTGAAATCACACTGTGATAAGTGCACTGAAAAGATTACTAAGGAGGAAACCTCGCAGAACAAGGCTGTAAGTCATCACACTATTTTTGTTTTAAAAAATCTAACAGAAAGTTGCCACATTGGTATAACTCTTCCGAAAACTGGCGTGTGTCTGTTCTTCAGGACCTGTGCCATTATTGTGTTGTTTGGCTGGTAGCCTGCCTGTGGAGGGACAGAGAAAAGGAAACAGAGAAAAGCAAAAAAACCCACCACCCTAACTTAGGAATCGTTTCAAGGCCTGAGATGTAGACAGGTTTGCTGAGAGATATCTTGGAACTGTACAAGGTAAACATGGTCTAAATCACCTGCTTTGGGAAGATAAGTACCACGAGTTCTCTAAGCTGAATGTACACCGCTGAAATTTGATTGAAAACTTTGCGATGTGAAGACTGAAAATCACAAGAAGGAGGCAGGCAGCGTTTAATCTCCTGTTGGATGACAATTCAAGATAGACTGATAGAGATACCTGCTGCCTGATAAACCAGTCAATATTGTAGATGGTAGATACTTGCAGGAAACAGACACTGCAAAGGGGAAAAATTCTCGGTATTTTTATATTTTCATCCTATTCTCAGCTCCCTGCTAAGCAGGATGAGACTTGTATTTTCCTCTGTTAAGTTATTGCACTTCAAATGCTGTAAGCACCCCAATTTCTTTTCAAGGGCATGTTGTTTGAGTAACACGTGAGCAAAATGTATGCATGAAATCCAGGGAATTCTAAATGCCTGGAAATTACAGCATGATAGAAACCAAAGGTGACAGATCCAGCCACGATTCTGTACTAATTTTTTATCTTGTCCATTACAGGAGAATTATTTGCCCACTGAGCTGCTACAAACTGAGTGGTGGTGTTTGGTATAAGCAGCGGGTCTTTCAAACAAAAAGAAAGACACACTCCTGTGTGTGAGACCAGGAAGGAAAACACATGAAGTTTTAAAAAGCATGGGGAAATCACAGACAAGCAGAAAACACTATTTACGCTTCTCTTTGAAAGGACTTGGACAAGTCGCTGCGTACATATTCTCACCACAACACTTCAGACTTTGTGTGCACCTATCCTTCGCGTTATGTTTATTACGAGAGCTAAGACAGCAGGCTTTCTAGCAGCTCTCTGCTGCTGCTGTCTTACTATGATTTTCCTATCTTTTAATTAAAAGTATATTTCACAGCCAAGCCAAATGTTTCATAATAACAAGAAGGAAATGCAGAGAAACAGCAAGGAAAACTTTTGACCTGCTGTAGACTGAACATACTTCTTCTTGCCATGCAATGAGACTAAATCATCGCATGTGTTGCTGATGGACATTCATCATTATTTCTTCCCAAACTGAAGGCATATTTCATTTTCCTGAAGCCTGGATTTTCTCCAAGTTTTGCAGGGAAATGTTGCTGCCATTGGAGCTTGTTGCTGTGTGTCACCACCTGCTGGCAAACATCAGTTGAGGGTTTCTGTCTTGATTGCACAGCTAAAACAGTGTAGACAAGGACTTTTATCTTCCTTGATAGAAACAGATAGGTGGCCACAAACAGAACATATGTTATTTAAACAGATTTTTGGTCTTGAATGCATATATTCAGACCAAGCCTGTTTGTATAACATGCAGTCTGGATCCTGCAAACCATTACTCAGGTAACTAGCTCTTAATACAGGAGAAAAGATGCAATTGCAGAGAAAATGTTACCAGTATGGGAAAATGTTCACAGACAAACCTGACCAGAAAAATAAATAACTAAAAAATTAAATATACATTGTAAATGCTGCTGCAATATTTAATTAAAATAACAGAGAGTAAAAACTTACAACCTTCTAGAGACAGTCTCGGGTTTAAATTTCCTGATCTATGTTATTTATTTTACAGGTTTAATGACTGGAGTTTGGGCTTTTCTCTTTTTTTTCTTCCCCACAGGTGTTTTTAAGAAATCAGACCTTTGAATATGAAAGTATATTTTGAAGCATATAATATTTATTCTATCCACTCTAATAGGTAAACGTGCGTTGCAGTGTGGGCTCTAATGCTGATAATTCATATCATTTATCTGATAGTTCAGGAGCCATTACGGCCTGTTGTGTAAATTCATATTTTGGCACTCTTTAAAAAGTGGATTATTATTGACCCAATAGACCGTAACAGCTCCAAAGAAGCCATTACTGTCTATTGTGTAAGTCCTTCATGGCGCATGTTTTATTGACCCTTTGGAGCCATCATGGTCTGTCTTGTCAATCCGGATGCCATACGAGCGTATTAAGGCTGCCTGCGTAATATCCGTACAGCATCGTAGTCGCATTATTGATGCGTGCCCCTGCAAAATCACATTTTGAGCCACATTGTCCAGCTGTTTTTTTCCTCAGGTTCCAAAACACCCATTGTTCTGGTTCGCATCCTGAACTAGAGACGAGGACTACAAAAATCGCCTGAACATAATGAAGCCATCACTCTTTTTTCCCTTTAAAAAAAAAAAAAAAGAGTGAACATCAGGCTCTCACTCACCGGGAAGAAAAGAGAAATGGTTGTGGGTGGTCAGATCACCCAAGCTCTTCTCCATGACCCTTTCTCCTCTCGCACATGTATAGGACAGCATTGTATAAAGGCAATGTCTTTTTCTCCCTTAATAGTCCACAAAAGCCACCACGCTGGACAGCAGAGTGGCCAGCTTGCCTGTGCAGGGGGAAGACAGGCAGGGTTCACCCTCTGCAAAAAGATGACCACCCTGCACAAGGAGCAAGCAGGCTTGCACACAGCCCTGGGCAAAAGGGTTATTATGCACCATGTGCACTGAGGGGCCTGGATCTGAGGGCTTTAATGAGAAACAGAAGGGACAAAAACGAGACCCCAGTAGAAAACCTGTCCTAAGGGAGCACCTACCACTGCTTCCAGGCTGGAAATAACTTCCTGCTCAACTCTGCAAACAAAACTCCTGCAAATCCTTCCTATCTGGCTGACCCCTCCATCAGGGAGCAGACAACTCCACCCTGAGCATCACTCTGCCCAGCACACACCTGTCAAGGCAAGCACAGCTCACTGTCAGGAGCTTGTTACCTGCAGACTGTCTCACTCCTTTTCTTCAAACAAAAACCACACAGAAACCACACAGCCTGAACCACCTCCAAAGTAATGTCTTCCTGGGGCCAGTTCGAATTCAGCTGAACAGCTAGTGGGGTTAAGTTCAACCTGCAGCTGCCTAAATGCTTGAATTATTCCCATGCCTGGCATAATAAAGATCTAGTGTTGGCAGTGCTTGCTTGTCTTATACATTCATAAATATTTATCCAAATATTAATGAGCAGAAAAACAATTTATTTCTTTTTTTCCTAATTGTAACATCAATTCTAATATATTTTGTTACTTAGTCACCTCACAAGTATATTGATTTTCTTATCCAACAATAGGTACTTAAATGTTTTACAAGTACATGCCAGGATCTTAAAATGAGAACTGTGTTTGGAACTCATAGGAGGGCTGGTACTTTTAGATTTATTTGAGTTTTTTTCCTAGCACACTGGGAGCTATGAAATAAAAATTCAGCATAGAGGATGGGTAGTGGTTTCATGCAATGTACACCTCTGAAGGCTTCTTCAGACAGTATACAAATGCAATGTACACATGCACAATGAAGAAGAGTATTTGCTCCTACTGCTCTTCTACATACATTTTTTTCTCCTTTCACAACAACACACACTTACCCCACTCTTGTGCATAATATTGACATAATTTACAATTTCTTGTTGCAAGTGTGACTATCTAATTTCCAGGACAGCATTCAAGAACTTTACTTGTAATTTGGTTTCAAATTCAGCAGCCTGCTAAAACACACAGCTGGCTGAGTGCAGGCAGAGAGTCCCAGCAAAGCCAGCTACCTGCTTAGCCACCTTGCTGAATGGAGGCCGCACTTTTGATAGATCTCCACGACTTTTCATCACCCACCTAGATAAGAAAGATGCAGGTAATTTGACCTTGCATAGTAACTGAAAAGTTTTTCAGTGATATTACTTGTGACAGCTGTATATTTCCTCAGAGGGGACGATAAAGCCTTTGGTCTCTGCAATTCCTGAACTAAAAGAACACTTTATTAGTTCAGGATTTCTTTGCGTGTGGCTGGAAATTTTATCGGGTGCTCACCAACACCCTACTGTGCATTGATGCAGAGGACCACAGCAAATAACCTCTGGTACTGACAAGAATTAGTCATGAAATCCTCTTCTTTCTGCATAGGCACCCATAATCTCTCCAGGTGGCATGTACAAAAGATGGAGATTGTCTGACATTAACAGAGTTGCACTTCTGATTCAAGAGTATCATCTCTTGATGAGGAGAGGAGGCTCATCTATTTCAGGCAGGTCAGAAATAACTCTTGGCTCCCTTCCAAATAATAAAAAAGTGAAAAGAGGAAAGTTTTGTGTGTCTTTTGTATGGACATATTTCGTCAATGCCTTTTATCCTGATAAAAGGTTTATTTGTCATTATTGTGGCAAAGAGAATAAAAAGGTCTCCTGATTTAGCCAAAGTATGCAAAATCCTTTTGCCTTTTCCTTAAGATTAAGAAGAATTTGGGTAGAGCTGGTATTGATAAAGTTCATACACAGGATACAATGTTTACCAAATAAACACATTTATTTCATAAATGGTACTTTTACTTCTTTTCTAATTCACTTATTTTTAGAGCTAAGAATTTATTTGTTTAGAGGGAAGAATAGCAGCTTCACCACCAGCTTCAGGGGAGTTATACCCAATATACACTGTTGTAAGCACAGGCAAAATTTCAACCCAGTATCCCGGGTTAAGGGTTCCTTTTCTTGTCACAGGTTTCTGAGACAAGGAGCAATTTGTAATGCTGCCAAATGAAGCCCCTACAAAGAGAGGGCATGGAGATTCAGCAGACCTCAAAGCCTATGTGAGAGCCAGGTCTCAGTTTAACTCAGGAATCAGGACAGCATCCTCTGGACATATTATGTACATCTCTCTGGTCCCCACATTATCTACAGGTAAGGGAAACTAGACCAGGCAGCTTCATGTCAACACTGCAAAAAAAAATTGCACTCATATAATGTCCCTACAGTTCAGATCAGAAAAATGCACAAACACCTTCAGCAACCATTGTCATGGGTTATAGCAGGAACTTCCAGGATCTGATTCAGTACATAGCCTCATATACGTGGGGAAAAAAAAAAATGGTCGGGGGTTTTGTAATTTGTATTTCTATTGTAGTGTTCCAATTCTGCTCACAAAACCATGGACAAGCAAGCCTTTACCTGGCTTTCTTGGGGCACACAGCTGATGAGCTGCCTAAAACAGCAGGGCCACTGAGAAAAAAATACAGCCAGAACATTCAGCATCAGGATCACCTCACTCATAAACTCCTGACAGGCTGAATACACCAGGGCTGGAATTACTGGAAAGATGATGATTTACCTTTTTCCCCAACTGCAGACAACTCTGAATCCTGCCACAAAAGGCAAACAAAAAACCAAGAAAATATTTGATGACTTTGTGTTTTTCTATGACAACCAACATCATTTATGACCCATTATGTAATGACATGAGCATTATACATTGAAAAGCTGTCTAGAAAGACGTTGTAAATAAACATTTCTGGTTTGCAAACAGGAAGCCAGAGATATTACTGTGGAAGCTGAGAGGATGGGGTTAGATTCTTGAAACGTGAGTGATTTGTTTTTTCCTTCCATCTCTCCCAAACTCGTGGTGCAGTCATATTGTTATTAGCTAATGCATGTCATTTTGTCTCCACTGTTATAGCTAAAATATAACTTGGGGAAAAAATGAACAGCAATAGAAAGACAGACTAGATAGATACAAGATGAGAAGGAAAAGTGGCAAAAAGCTAAAATAGGAGGTATGAAGTATCTGAGGCTACAGGGATTCAAACCAAGTGCTGAAAGAGTCTAACCTCCAACAGTGGCCCATTGCAGTGGCTTCAGCCAAGGCACAAAATCACCAAGAATTAATATTCTGATGAGAGAAGCATCTTCAAATTCCACATATTGCATATGCAGGTATGTTCTGCCTTACGGGAGGTGTTTTTCAGACATGAGTAGTCATCATGGCAGTTAGAAAGGTACAAAGAGAGGTAATACTTTATACTAGCCTAAGTATTTCTGGAAAAAACCCCAGAGTTTGGGTCTCAAAAATCTTATTTGAGGCTAAGCCAAGCAACAGACTTCAGGCTAGGCTTTGCTGATTCCTTTTCAGACCTGAAGAAGGGTCTGTACACCGAAAATCCTGTCTGATTTCTGAGCCATGTTTCTCAGTCCGGTAACAACCTCTCCACAAACCCTGCTCAGCTCCTATCCTTGAGCCATTACAACTACAACAGCACTACTAGCTACTTGCCTCTGGCTTGAGTGACTGAGCAAACTCCTGACAGCAATAGGTTTTAGCTGGCCAAAGCACACAGTTCTCTCACCGCAGCCTGCACAGGGGGTCACACTGCCAGCTCCTGCCCAGCCCTCTGTGGCCAGTGAATGCCCAGCCCTCTATGACCAGTGCAGCATGGCCCACCAGTTGACATGGGAATTGGTGGAGGGCTCACCACCAGCTTCCACCAAAGTAGGATTAGGCCCTTTCTCCTGCTGACATATTTCAAAACATCCCTTTTTTTCTATGCTATCTGCTCATAGCAGTTGCCCCATCCAGGCATCAAATAAACACTGAGTTTTTTATCCTGGCATTGGTGTTATTGTGAAGGAAGTTTTCAGTCAAACAATACCACTGAATAAAATCTTTTCTCCTACCAATGTCATGTGACAATTTTTTTTTTTCTTTAACCTGAATTTCTAACCCATTTTAAACCTGCCATTTTTTCACACATTAATGGGAAGAAATTTTTTTCTTCTTTTTCTTATTTCTCTGCCTTTTTCCCCCCTTCAGTAGATGAACTTTAAATGCAATAGTGCTCATCCTAAGTGACCCTGCCTGCTGGGAGTAATTGTCTAGAGGAGAATAGAAGAATATAAGAGCTTTTGTGCAAGGGAATAGAGAAGACAGACTTTATTATGATCCTGAATTGTAAGCCTGCTCTCTTTTTTTTTCCTTTCTCTCCCTTTCTTTTTTTGGGGGGGGGCGGAGGTTCTAACAGCTGTTTCCCATCACAACCGGTGTTTGAAAGACACAGCAAAATTGAGTGTATCAGTATCACAATTAGTTTCACAGGCGGCTAATAACTTACTTGCCAGCCATGCCTGATTTAATCAGGACAGTCCTGATTTATGGTTGTTTGTCCCAGTGTCCGATTTTCTCTGCCAGTTCCAACACAAGGAGATGCATGCAGCCTGCTTCTGCACTCCGTCAGGGCCACCAGTTCACTGCAGTGGGCTCGCTGCACTGGAGGGGAAAAAGGAGGAGGTGGTCGAAATGAGAAGTCTGGAGTCCTCTAAAACAACCCAGGAAACATATTCTTTTTCCTGTGATAAACAGAGCAGCTCACACTGGTGCAGGCATGCCAGGCTGACTTGCAGGGGATTGTACATTTATCAAGGTATCTCACAGTGGCCTGCTACCCCCCTCTTCCCTTGTGACCTGGAGGAACCTCCTGGGTTAGGGTCAAGAGGTGATTTTAGCAGCACATTATCTCAAGCCTGCAAGGCCCTGAGCTGCTGCGAGTGAGTCTTCTGTCAATGGTGCCAAATTACGCGTGGCTCATTTTTGCAAAGTGATCTACTGCTGCTGCTCATTGGGGATAGAGCTGAGACCATCCAACTCATTTTTCTTAGGACTGCAAGCTGGTCTGGAGGAAGTCCCAGCAGCAAGAGCCCAGCTCATGCCTTTCTCACTCAGCAACTCTACTCCTCAGAGCTGAAAAAAATGTCCATGAGAAGACATTTAATGGATCGGTTGTAGCATTTAAAATATGAGATCTGAGGCAGTCTTGCCTATGGCTACAAAAGGGTAGGAAAAAGAAAAGAAGAAAACAGGTTTGTAGGAGACTTTTGGCTGGGCTGGCTATACCATTGTTCTTCCAGCTTAAAGGAGATAGGCAAATCTTTTCCTTAGAGAATATGGAAAAGTAAGAAATGCTGTGTTATGAACAGGCATCTGAAATAGCACCCACAGGGCTCTTCAGGGTAGATTTCTCCACAGTCACCTGCAAATTGCTCCAGAGCTCTCCTTCACATCTCTCTGCAGCACTCTCTGCGCTGGGATTGTTACAAGACCAGAGCAGTGACTAAGCCTCCATGGAGCCAAGCCCCCTGTCCACTGCTGTCTTACTTTCACCTTGGGCTCCCCTAAGTATGGCAAGGTAAAAGGTCTGTTAATATTCACTGTTTCTCACTCATCTTTTGGGTTGGTTTGGTTTCGTTTTGCCTGTATTTCTGAAACCAAGAGAAGGCTGAGGCCCAAACCCATAGCTGCGGTTTCTAGATGCCACTATTGTAACAATAACCCTCAGGGATGTCTAATCAGGAGAGCTGGAGCACATTCATGTCAGAGGGAGTCTGTGCACCGTGATTAAGAGTGTTTTCAACTCGCGAACAGAGAGGTTTTGCTTTCGTTTGAAAGATTGTCATGGAAAATCCCTTGTGTCACCTGTTTTAAAAGGCGTGCGTTACACTCCTATAGTTAGCTCTGAAACGTGAAAGACAAGATGGGCCTTGTCATCACCTTCTTAAGTCAGGGATCCAGAAATCTCAGTCCCCTGGTTTGAAAGGGGAGGTGCAAGCAGATGCTTTGCACCTTCCATGTATGTGCTGGGGGTTCACACTGCAACGGCACTGCTTATGGCTGCCACACAGTCCTGGTCCTTGCCCTAAGGAGATTGCAGTTTGGGTACAAAGGCAACAGTCTCACTGGGAGGCTTCAAAAAAGCCTTCCAGTTGTGGGATTTTTAAAATTTTCCTCTTTTAATACCTTATATATGGCATTTGACAATGCATGACAGAGAACATAGATCTTGGTTAGTTGTTATCTGAAGCATAACAGCTAACCAAGCTACAAGAGAGGGTACTGATTAGTTTCCTAGAAGACAACACATGAGTAGAGGGCACAGTACATGTTTTTCTCCAGCTGAAAAAGCAGAATCTACATTTGCAAACTCCTATTGCCCCAAGGAGCAAGAATGGGGGCATCTCAGTTGCAGATTTCACTTAATTTTCAATAGAATCAAAATACAAATTTGTGTTCAGGTTTTGTCACTGAATAAAAGATGTCTTGCACAATGTCTCTTATAGGAGGTATTCACACTGCTTCACCTGGAACATTCCCATCCACCTCCTGGGTTTCCTACCAGCTATTTCTAGCCCTCCCTTGAGTATGGAGACATGCTGACTTGCCCTACAGCAGGGACCATTCTCTCTGTAAGGCCCATTATGGGAGACTTAAGCCTTTCTCAAAGGCCTTTAGAGGGGACTCATGCTCTTCTTTGTTTCAAGCTAAAGGGGACTTGAGGCAGTCTGGAAAGCTTAACTGAGGCAGAAACCTAATTTTTAGGTTTTACACTACTCATCTTAGGTCCTAAAGCAGAACCTGGGCTCAACATGTCCATACAAGCAGGTATACAAGCACATGGATTTGAGTGCTAATGTCTCCATCATCTTTCAGAAGGGGACATGACTGTTTTCTCATCAATGGTGGCAGAAAGTGGGACTAGAGCTGCAGTGAGTCCAGTAAGAAGTCTAAACTTGGGATTCCTTCCTGCCCTTCTCTTTTCTCTCTCTGTTTACACAAAAGACAGACCACATTCAGCGGTATCAGTGCAACCCAACCATGATACTCATTGAGCAGTTAACACACACACAAATACAAAGAGAAAAAGAAAAAGAAAAAGTGGCAGTCTATCCATCTCACTTGGCATGTTTATATGTCCTTCTTAACCATAAAAAAGAAGCCTGTTTACAAAGTGGAGTGTCGGTAACATTGTGTAAAGGAACACTTATCTGAGAAACTTTGATCTCCTTCTGAAGCACCATTACTCTGAGACTGAAGGGCTAATGGCTCTTTGGGTGGGAGAGAAAGTTTTTCAGCGGGAAAAGAAGGAAGTTTATTGTGCTATCTAGTGGACAGATTTAGAAAATCCTTAGAAAGGAAATAAGTCGTGGCTGTATCACTGGCAGCATTATCCCACATTGCACAGGCTGCTGAATGAGGGGAAAAAAAATAAGACATTGAGGCCTCCTGTAACGGGATAGCAGGGAAGTTGTTACTCTAGGGCAGGCCTGCTATCTCACTAATTTAAGTAATGGACATATTAATGGAGCTGAGAGCTAAACCAGACACAGAGCCCTGCCTATTGGAGCAAACGTTTTCCATTTACAGAGTCCGGGATGCATTTTACCATGCTGATTCACATACTTAGGTCCTACTTGGGTGAGTAATCATGCTGGCTTTGAGAGCACGAGCAGAACATTGGCCTCAACAACATGAGTGAAAACCACTGCCAGGAGAGTGATGGAGTTGGATCCTAAAATATTTAGTTAGATATCACTAAAAATAATTTTTTTTTTTTTAAAAGCATTGAGAATTCCTGGGATGCAAAAAGCAGGTTGAAAAACATACATGAGACTCAGGTAGATGCAGTTTCAGATCGGTCTGAAATCCCACAGGAGCAACATCATTCACCCTACTGCCTTTGCAAAAATAGCATAAAATCTTGCCCAATCCTTTTTTCCTTCCTAATTTCAAGTTCTCCAGGTCTCCCTTAAGACGCTGAGTTTCACTTGAAGCTTCACTGCAGTCAGAGATCTGGATATCTCTAATCTTTCCTGCAAACACATTTCTCTAAAATGTTTGTTAAAACGCACTGTCAAATTGAAACTTAATAGCACAGACCTTCCTCGCAAACATAAATAGCACCTCCGGAGGCTTACACATCACTGCTCTTCGCTTGCATCTGTCCTCTTGCTCTCCATTTTATTTCTCCGCACTGCCGCTTGCACTTTTCTTTTCAACTTCTTCTATCTGTCGCTGAGTCCTTCATTCAAAGACCACTGAAATCCTTGGGAGCCCGTCCAATACCTGCTGCTGGCTTTGGGCCTCACCACAGCAATTCTGCCCTGCCAGCACCGAACACTTCCTTCGAGGTACTGAACAAACCTATTAACTAATCTCGTTAAAAATACTCCTTCATTAGCAGCCTTTAAACAGTGGCGTCTATTGTATAAACGAGTATTTCTCTCATACACAGTCCTGGGGAGACAATATAGAGATAGGCTGGAGCTGTCTTTTGCCAGTGGCTTGGCCTGTTGAAACAATTAGCTAGAAAGACAGACTTTAAAAGATGAGGGGTTTGTGCCTGCAAAAGAAAAGCAGCAGCTTCAAAAGAGTGTGATTTATTTGAAAGAGAGAAAAAAATAAAAGGAAGCAGAATAGTTAGGCTCATTGAGTTTCTATCCTGTAGTTTCCTTATTTTGCCAGGCTGTGAAAGACCACGGCCAGACTCTATAGAGAGTGCACATTTGAACCCAGATTTCCAAATGACTGATATGGCAGTCACGGAAGTTCAGTTTATGCCTTTCTTTTCCCCAAAAACACGTAAGGCGTTCATAAGCCACTGTATTTTTTGATGGGAGACAAATAAGGCAACTGTTATTGCAAGGTTTTTAAAATAGATAATACCCCGTTTGGAAACCAAGATGAAGTACCCTTCTATCTGGCATAGCCTTGAAACATTTACAGAAAGCCTTTTAATGGAGATTTAGTGCATGTCTAATAATAACACAGAATTTGATACCCTCTAGGAAAAAACTGCCTGGTGCTCCCTTAACAACCACAATTACTGCACAACTTGTTATACCTAAAGTTAATAAACCAGAATTAAGGTTGTGAATAAACTTTATTAACCAGCAGGAACCTGTGTCTTCTCCCCCTTGTGACTGTCCCACAGGCACCAAAGACCCTATGTTTGTCCTCTGGTTTACCTTTCCCAGGGCAGGTTTACCTTTCTAGCCGTGAAAGCTCTGGCAGTGACTGAGACATACTGGGGCTGAGGCAAAAAAAACAACCATAACAAAACAAGAAAACCCCCATCAACAACAACAAAACCTCAAACAAATAAACAAACAAACCACATGAAAAAAATCAACTAAAATATTACAAAAGGAAAAGAGAGGAGAGGAGAGGAGAGGAGAGGAGAGGAGAGGAGAGGAGAGGAGAGGAGAGGAGAGGAGAGGAGAGGAGAGGAAAGGAGAGGAAAGGAGAGGAAAGGAAAGGAAAGGAAAGGAAAGGAAAGGAAAGGAAAGGAAAGGAAAGGAAAGGAAAGGAAAGGAACAAAAAAGTAAAATAAAATAAAGTTAAGTAAAATAGGAAAATAAAATAAAATAA